>PVJH01000811.1:0-260817 GCA_004026705.1 Nesogale talazaci | reverse complement strand
CTACAAGTGGTTTTTCAAATTTTTAAGTTTATTGGTTTCATACTGATACTATTGAACTGCTTATTTAATACTCGATCGTCTATCATTTGGGTAGACATTGGATCCTGTAAAAATAACATAGCCTAAAATCAGTCGTCCATCACTGTTCCTGATACTTGTGTAAGGGAACAAAGAATCAAGTATTCTATTACATAAATCAGAGCTCTTTCTTCAATCTTGTACCTTGACTTACAGAGAAGATGAGAGATTCCCCCCCACCAATTTAAACAATGATCAAGTTTGTTCAGAGATTTGTGAAAGATAACTGTATTCTTACCTAGTCACTCTTGTGGGGTATAGGACATAAATTAACTTACTTAAAGGGGGAATTGCTTTAACTTTGGTGGAAATGGACATATCTGTAACCTTTCTGAACCCACTGACAGTTGGGAATGTCTTAGACTAATTGCTCTAAGAGGTTCTTTCTCGATTTTTAGAAGCAACCTTACAGAGCTGTGGCTGCAGGCAAGTCATCCCACTTTTGTATTTCAGTAGTCAAATATCTCATTTTCTCAAATTTAAGCCCAGTATGCTGTTTGAGCCAGATGATAAGATCTTTTTATTGTATTGTTTAATCCAGTGCTAAATCTAAGGCTAAGTAGAGCTTTTTGTTCCTAGCAATCCGATACTGTGACAGATGCCAACTTATAAAGCCAGACCGTTGCCATCACTGCTCCGTCTGTGACAAGTAAGAAAACTGTCTAACTCCTTTTCCCACTGTTCTCTGAAGTATCTTCTTCTTATTATTTATGTTCCTCATGCATACATGTAGGCAATAGTCATAGTACTATGTATATTAACAAGACTATGACTTGGGATCACAGTCAATGGTCACTTTCCTCATAGTCTTAGGTGGATGCCAAGTGCACCACTTTCAGCAGTTCCAACGTAGCTGCTTCATGTAGCAAATGCTTCTGGTTGGCCTGCTTTCCATATTTACAAAGGTCACTGAATTGACTTCATGAGAGATGTGGTGTGTATTTCATGGACTACACGGGCAGCACCACTCAGCTTATGGGTTGAGATTTAAGGACAACTTTTGTCTAAAAATTTTTGCAAATATATTGATGTTTTGCACTTTCTTTAGTATATCAGACATAGACATCTATGTTATTATGGTTGCATGTTTTTAGAAAATGGGTCGATGTCCCTTCTTTAAAAATTTTCCTTTTAAAACATGTATATTTAAAATGTAAGATGCTATTATTCATCAATAATTAAAATTGGTTATGTATAGTGCTTACGTTCAATGAAGGCTTTTACTGTTGCTCAGTTTTAAGTAAGTTAGTGCTTCAGTTGCTACAAGACTTTTGAAATCACTTGTATAAATAGTTACCATTACTACAAGGAAAATGGTGAATGTTATTGTATTTGTTTTTGTTTTTCCTTTTAGATGTATTTTAAAGATGGATCATCATTGCCCATGGTGAGTACAGCTCTCTATTGAAACAAGTTACTGGTCCTTATAGATTTTTTTAGACTCTTTTGTGGACATAATAATTCCCGTATCATATAATTTATTTGTTGAATATATTAAAATGAACTGTGAAATCATGACCACAATTAATTTTAGAACAGTTTTTCATTTTTATTCATTATTATTGATCCCATTTACCCTCAGCCTCCCCTGCCATATCTCTAATAGACTATGAATCTATTTAAAGTCCTTATGCATTTTCCTACCCTACGTTCAATATAAAGAAAATTACAACCCCTTTCCCCCAACAAACAAACCCAGCAAAAATAATGAAATAAAACACAGGAAAAAACGTCAACCCCAGAGAAAGCAGAAAATAAGAAAAGCTGGAGCAAATTTTAAATGGGTCAAAAGGGATGCACTCGGCTGCGGGCAGGCCTAGTGACAACGCTAGTCCACAGCCCCCGCAAAGTCAATGGAGGCGTAAGACCTGTGAATGGTTTGGGGGCTTTCAGCGTCATCCCTGTCCTTGTTGGTGGTGTTGATAGGAGCCATCAAGCCGGCCCAGGTCCATAGCAGCCAGTGTCAACAGAGGGAAACACCGCATGGTCCTGTGCCAGCCTCACAATTGTCCCCACACCTGAGCCCACAGAGGGCGCCACGGTGTTCATCCATCTCATTGAGGATCTTCCCCTCTTGCACCGCCCCTCCACTTTACCAACATGGTGTCCTTCAGCGGGGACTGGTTACTCCGGACGATAGGTCCAAAGTATGTAAGACGAAGTCTTGCTATCCTTGCCTCTAAAGAGCACTCCGGCCTTACTTCTGCCAATACAGGTTGGTTTGTCCTTTTGGCAAGCCAAGGCACTTTCAATATTCCTTTTCAGCACCACAACTGAAATGCTTCAATTCTTCTACAGTCTTACTTATTGAATGTCCAACTTTCACATGTTTACGATGGAATGGAGAGCACCATGGCTTGAGGGAGGTGCACCTTAGACCTCAGAGTACAGCCTTTATTCTTCACTTCTCTGAAGAGGTCTTGTGCAGCCGATTCATCCAACACAATGTCTTTGGAGGTCCTCGTAACTGCTGCTTCTTCCATGAGCATGCATCCAAGTAAGACGCAATCCTTGACAGCTTCAACCTCTTCTCTATTTTTCCATGATATTGCCTACAGATCCAGTTGTGGAGATTTTGCTCTTCTTGCCATTACGTTGTCGTCCCTCCTGAAGGCTTTAATCCTTGACCTTCATCAGCAGGTGCTTTAATTCCTCCTCATTTGCATCAAGCAAGATGTGTTGTCCACATACTACAGTTTGCTAATAAGTCTTCCTCCAATCCCAACGGCACATTCTTTTTCAAATAATCCAGCTTCTCTTTCATTTGCTCAGCACATAGATTGAACAAGTATGGTGAGGGAATACAAGCCTGATGTACACCTTTCCTGAATTTAAACCACACAATAATCCCTGGGTTTAGTCACACAACTGCTTCTTGATGCATGTACAAGCTCTGTATGGGCACAATAAAGTGTTGTGGAATTCTCATTCCTCCAAGGTTATCCACAGTGTATTGTGCCTTTGCACAGTCAATGAAAGACACGTCCACATGTTTCTGCTATCCTCTGCTTGGAGCCACACTCTATCTGACCTTAGCAGTGACATCCCTCATTCCACACAGCCTTCTGAATCTGAATCTGAACTTCTGGCAGTTCCCTGTCAACTCTTGTTGGATGATCTCAAGTCACATTTTACTTGTATGTGTTATCAATGATATTATTCTATACTTTGAACATTCTGTTGAATCCTTTTTCTTTGGAATCAATACAAATGTGGATCTCTTCCAGTCAGTTGGCCAGGTGGCTGTCATCCAAATTTCCTGGCATAGAAAACTGAGTTCTTCCAGTGCTTCTTTAGCTTCCTGAATCATTTAAATTGGTATTCCATCAAATTCTGGCGCCTCAGTTTTCTGCAAACCTAATGCTCAGAATTTACGCTGTACTACAATTTCCTCCTCTGATCTTTCATTGTTTCCAATCCTGAAGTCACACAGGCTGGTGTGCTTCTTCTGTGCTTAATTGCTTGTTTAAAGACAAGTTTTTAAGACCCTCCAACGCTTTCTTTCTGAGAGCATGATACCATCTGATTTCTTCACAACACTTTGCAACATCACCCATATATTCAGTGATTCCTTCAAGAGTGTAAATATCAGCAGCGCCACATCCTAAGAATTGATTGTTCTTAGGTTAAGGTTCGTAGTTAATTGTGAGCTCAAAATCCATTCATCTATCTAAGAATTACATACGTATCCCTGTTTCCACTTTAGTGGCAGCATTATCAGCTTTGTGAGAGATAATATAAATAACCTCTGTAGAGCATTGGCACTTAAAAAAGCCAGTGGCATAGGATTTAAAATACTATTGCAATAAGGAGACTATTCGTATAGGGGGATTTTTTTAAGAGTAAAATACATGGGATGTCCAAATTATACATGTCACTAAATTTAAGTGGCTGAGTATTGTTTAAGAAAACAATGAAGGTTAGACACAGGTCACCAAGTCCAACATCACTCATTCACTGCAGCAGGAGGATATATCCAGAAAAAAGACATGACTTAAAAGGCTGAGAACATGAAATTTAACAAAAGAACACGTGGAACTGACACACACATGGTAGTCTTAAGTTGCCTAAAGTGCTTATAGATTTTAATAAAATGGAATCACCTATCTGCTTTTAAATGCTTTTATAAAATAGAATATTGCCTTGAGTAATCTTGCTAATGTTTTGAGGATAATAACAAACATTGCTTTTCCATATTGGCTCAACAGAACTTTTTTTGATATGGATATCCCTGAGCATAGAGATTCTAAAGTACTTCCCAGGATTGTTCGCAAATATGTGTAAATATTGTAAGGATTTTTTCATTTGGAGTTTCTAATTTAGACATTTTTCTATACAATATTTTTTAAGTGACAGTAGAATAGAATAGCAGAGACAGAATTACAGAGTTATGCTTATCGAAGTAAGTTTTACTTAGTATTCATTCATGTTTTGTAATATGTATCAATATGTATAATACAAAATGAACTAACTCAATGCAGGTTTGCTTTAAAGTCGTAATTCACCAATAGCAGCACTGGTGGCACAATGGTTAAGATCTTTTCATTCCATTTTCCCACAACCTTTTTAAACCCCTCTCTTATATTCTGGACATTTTCCATTTAAAAGCACAAAGGACTTCCTTGTTCTGTTTTACAGTCATTATATGAATGTAACAGTCAATTAATAAAGGACCTTTAAGAAGTTCCCAGACTATGAAAAAGTCTTTGTATACAGGCCTAGTATACAGTTTTGAAATTCGATGTCAAATCTAGCCAGTTGAGAAACTATGTAAACAGTGTCTAACCTCCTATATTCAGCATAACTAATGGTGGTCAATCAAGGGAATTTAAGGGGTTAGCCTCACACTGGTATTTTAGGTAACAGAGGAAATCTGTAGTATTTGCTCCAATAGGTGTTTTATCATTGAAGTATTTTTATGTTGAGTATAAAATTTTTATTTATTAATAAACTCTGTTAATACTACATTTTGACACCCTTGCCAAAGATAAGTTAGCACAAATAAAGTAAGTCCTTTTAGATTCAATTTATTGAGTGTCTTCATTTCTTGGACATTCAGCAACACTAAAACACAGAGTAAAACTGCCACCTAGTGTTTCCAAGGCTGTAGATCTTTCTGGAAGCAGATTGCCACATCTTTCTCCTAAGGATCAACTGGAGGTTTCAAATCTGCTGATCTCTCAATTACAACAGACTTGACAGCAATGCTGGGATGAGTTATCCCTATTGCAATGACCCATCATTGCCATCAAGTTGAGTCTGCCTTTTGGTGACCTTATATAAGATTCCAAATGCTATAAATCGTTAAGGGAACAAATAGCCTCGTCTTTCTCCCTTGGAGTAGGTGGTTGATTTGAACTGCTGATCTTGCTAGTAATCCAATGCTTAATAGCAATGACAGACACAGATGTTATTAGTTCCATTTTTACGAGGTGAAAAATAAAGCTTTTATTAAGTTAAATCCACATAGCAAGCTTTTGTACCTTGGAGGCCACTTTCTTTCCAATATTCTTGTTTTAAACTGAGACAGCAACTGCCCTGAAACAATCAATAACCATTTCCACTGAATTCTAACTAAGAGGCATATGTGCCTGGAATGTGTTGTTTATCCATATGCAGTCATTCCTTTTCTGGGTGCCCAGGACTCACTCAGAACAAGTTCTCTTTCTTTTCAAATGGAGTCTGGAGTGCTGTTAGCAATTACAGTGTCCAACTAAAACATGTCTTCAAAAGAGTAAGGTATTATTCAAAATAGAAAATATTACCATGTTTCTTCTAGTGTGCCATACGTATCAAATGCTAAAATGCTTCACCTTTTTTTACTGAGACTCTGCAAGGTTTCCTGGCTCTGAATTGCCAAATTCAATCCTGCTCTTAAGTAGAAGTTAAAGTAAGTTAAACTAGATGCTATAAAATCTATAATCAAAATAATTTTGCTTTCTTTAGAAATGCTACTGATCATTCACTACCAAACCCAAAGGAAGAAAAATCATCTTTTTTGCCGCTTATAATTTCCCCTACTCCACAAAAGACTCATTGTCTGACTGTATCCGCCTTGTTCAAAGTCTTACAGCAACCCGCCTTGCCTGCCCATTCTCTCTTCTGGAAACTGACAAAGGAAGCAAAGGGAATAAATATCTTTGATCCTTTTGAGTCAGAATGCAACTGCACGAGGCTTAGAGACAGCCATGTCCACTCCTCTTTCTCCGTCAGCACCATCAGTTATCCGTTTGTTAGTCACACTGGCACCTGGAGAGCGGCAAATGCAGCTGTTTCGTGCACAGCATATTCATAATTTTTTACTTCTTCATGAATTTATTTGCCAAATAGAAGTTCTGTCTTACCCTCAAATGATTGACTCTCCCATTGTTCCCTTTTCCTGGTATTTCTTAAAAGTAGAAAATACAAAGATTTTTCATGGAGAACTCTTTTCATCCTAAAAAAGTGGAAAGAAAAAAATGTTTAGGTTTATTAGCAAAGCCAGTAACGAGTGAAATGATCCTGTGGACCCTGCAGAGGAGCAATCCCGTCTGAGGAGAGGAACGCCGCATGTGCAGGTTTCAGGCGGAAGGCTCATCAGAGGAGCCACACAGAGCTGCTTCACCCTGACCTGACGGCCTTGGACATTCCCACGACATTCCCACGGAGGTTTACCAAACAGCACCCAGCGATTTCCTTATTTGCAGAAGGGAAGGAGGACAAAAGCAAATTTTGACTCAAAGAATGAAGATGAAAGGAATGGCTTTTGTGTTGGTGTTTAGTAATAAGATAGTCAGGATGCTTGTGTGCTCCCTGGACCCTGCGGTCGAATTTCACAGTAAGAACTGAGAACTCTAAAGCTCCATCTCTGCAAGCCTAAAAGGCAGAGCCGACTCTCAGGGTTGCCCTCACGGTGCTGACCTCAAGGCCAAAGGAAGGCAAGTCCCACCAACCGACCAACCGACCGACCGCTGCCTTGACCAGGCCTGGGAATGCTCCAGCGGGCAGACTGCAGGGGGAGCCGCCCAGGGCACCTGTGCGTGCAGGGCCTTTCTATCAACTCCCCATTCAATATGTGCAGACAGCCAGCAAGTGGTCTGCTGGCTGCGTGAAAGGTCATTTGTGAAACTTTCTCATCGGATTTGGGGAGATGTGACAGATTTTAAACTACTTCAGCATAAGGGGAAGTCAAACCCTGGAGTAAGGCACAAGAAGAACATCATCAACTCCTCCCATCAGTCTGAGTTCATTTGGTTTCTCCAGGTTGGGTGCATTTGGCCACCCTTCATTTGAATAGGGTCTAGAGCGTGAGAGCGTTTACATTTTCACGGTTGATGTCGGCAAGGCTCAATATTCGTTTTTGAAACCTAGACACAGAAATTCCCTTCACGCAATGGATTTAAAACAATGTCGATGGGTGTAAAATCGGACACACCTTACTGAGAGAAACGAAAACACATTTGAATGCTATCAGCAGAACACTATGTTCAGGATGAGTGTATGCATCCCCATGGGGAAACTTAAAATGTAACGTTCTTTTCTCTTTGTTGACAGGGTGAACAATTGTGTTGGATTTTCAAATTACAAATTTTTCCTCCTTTTCTTGGCATATTCTCTGCTATACTGCCTTTTTATCGCTGCTACGGATTTACAGTATTTTATCAAATTCTGGACAGTAAGTCATTACCTTGGCTTTTTTAGTAAACAAAAATATATCGTGTACATTTTTCAGAAGTGACTTATGCCAGGCATTGATTACATAGAAGAGAGCTAATTTTAAAAATACAAGATGTTTTCTCACTACTTAAAAATAGGGTGTTTCCTTTATAAAAAAAAAAAACTACGTTAAAAGTTTTTCCTCTGTCTTATTAGAAAGACTCTAGGCACCCCAATGCCTCTCTGTGCTATTATATTTTAAATGTGAACAAGATCCAATTGAAATGTAATGTTTAAATGGCCAAAAATACTACCGGCGAGCACCAAAAGATGGTAAAAAAAAAAAACAAAACCAACTATCTATACCCTGCCTGAGCTGCCTTGTTGTTTATGTTAGATTATCTTTTATTATGGTTTTCTGAATTGCTGGATGATGTACGTGACAATTAAATCCAATGGCAAAGATTGATTTGCTATGTGCCAGTTACATCGTTGAGCACATGTGAATGGACCTGCCTCCAGGGAACCGTCAAGGTTACTTCTAGGTCCAATGTAAAGAGTGATCCCAATGGATATCTGAGGGAACACCACCGACCGAACCTTTCTGTGGGAGATTTTAATTGCAAAACACAAATGTATTTGGAAAGTAGTGACCAGAGTTTTCACTGTGCTCATGTTGCTGTCAAAAACCTCAAAGAGGCCTTCGTCACCCGTGTCATCACCCGTGTCAATCTAACAGGCACTACAGGTTCTTGAAACACTACGACCTATCAGATAGGCTCACCCCTTGTGCTTGATCAAGTCCTCCCAAGCCCAAAGCCCTCTTTCCTCAAGGGAGTCAGGATCTCCTTGGACACTCAGACAGGAAAAGCTGGACTGGCCTTGCTTTGAGATATCTGGTACAGACTACGAACAATGGAAGGTTTACTTTACACAGGGGGTATCCACCGGGTTGGCTTTTTTTGTAACACTGATCATTGAGACCATTTGAAGCATTATTGTGGATGTGTTGCTCTTTGTGCTCTTGTAGCTGATGTTGTCTGTGGCAATGTGAAACCATCAATGAATGCAATGGTTGACTTGTGCTACTTATTTGCTAATAAATATGGGTACTTAAAATTTGTGAATCTGCAGCAAATTAGCAAAATGTATTCCAGCAAGGAATTAAAAAACTATGCTGTTGACACCTCAAAAAAACACCCTGTATTGAATCATTCATTCCTGCTATAATTAACATACATCCTATCATCCCCACCATAATTCTTTGTGTATTTTGATTTTTCAAAACACAATAGATTAACCAGAATTTAAAATATTTTCATTGAAAAATGCCTTCCATATATACTATATTACAATAAACATTTATTTTAATCTGATATGTATATATGTGTGTGAATAAACATACAAGGAGCATTCAAAAAGTTCAAAATGGAATTAAAAGATAATAAAAATTTTTTCGCAAACTTTGTGAAATCTCTCTCATGTAGCCACATATACAAATGTATATCATCAGATTAAAGTATCTAAAAATCAGATTTAAATAAATATATGTTGTATAAATACATATGTGTGTAAGTTTATATGTTTTATATATAAATTTAACATAAAATCATGACACTGTCTCCATACCTAAATGGAAGAGGAAAAATATAACTAATTAATTTGCCAAAGTAGGGAGAATATCCCTTTGACAAAAGATTTTATTTCTTTCCTTTCTCTGTAGAATGGTCTACCTGATACTCAAGCCAAGTTCCATATTATGTTTTTATTCTTTGCTGCAGCTATGTTTTCTGTCAGCTTGTCTTCTCTGTTTGGCTATCATTGTTGGCTAGTCAGCAAAAACAAGTCTACATTAGGTGAGTATCTGATTTTGTAGTTCCCTGAACTTTACATTCATCAGATATGACTATTCACCAAAAGTGGCTATATGATTAAGTGCCAACTTGTCCTGAAGTGGTAAACCTCATTCTTATTCTTCACAGTTTTTTGTTGAGTTGTGAACATGATACACAAACTCATTCACTTCATGTGTATACTAACTCTCCATTATATATAAAAAATTGTGTACACGCAGTGGTTAGCAGAGTCAAAACAGTCTACTGGAAAATATAGAAAATTAAGAACCAAAGAAATTAGTAGCCCAAAGTAGTTATGGAATACAAAGTACTTTTTAAAATGTATGTTTATTGTTATGTACAATGAAAACTCATTTTTCAGACCTGGTATATTACACAATGGGGAAGACCTAATGTCATTTTTAAAAATCATTTTGTTGGGGGCTCATACACATCTTAACACAATCCATACATCCATCCATTGTGTCAAGCACATTTGTACATATGTTGCCTTCATCAGAAAGTGCTTTAAGTCCTAGTCATTTTCTACAAGAAGATGGTGTCACTTACATATGATGGATTGTCAATGAGTCTTCCTCTAATCCTTATGCTGTATTTTCCTGCATGGTTAAGCTTCTTGGATAATTTACTCTGCAAGCAGATTGAATATGTGTGGTGAAAGGATGCAACTTTGATATGCAGTTTTCCTGGTTGTAAATCACCCTGTATTCCCTTATTCTCTTTGGATAACTGCCTATGAGTCTACATACAAGTTCCACATGAGCACAATTAAGTGTATTAGAATTGCCAGTTTTCACAATGTGATCCATATTTTGTTATGATTCACACAATTTAATAGCTTTGCAAAAACAATAAAACACAGGAAACATCTTTCTGGTATTCTCTGATTTCAGCCAACACTCGTCTATCATCAGCAGTGATATCTCTCATTCCATGTTCTCTTCTGAATGCAGCCTGAATTTCTGGCCGCTCCATGATGATGTAGTTCTGCAATAATTTTTTTTTTGGTTCTGCAATAATTTTCTGGCAATCATTCAAATGATCGCCAGCAAAATTTTATTTGCATTGGCTATCAATGATATTGTTTGATAGCTTTCCCACATTTTGCACATCATCATTCTTTACAAGGAGTTTGAAGATGGATTGTTTCCAGTGAGTTGACCCCATAGCTCTCATCCAAATGTCTTGACAGTAAAAAAGAACACCTTCAGTGTTCCATGTGTTTGTTGATACATTTCATACTATATTCTGTCAATTCATGGAGACTTGTTTTTACCATTGCCTTAGGTGTAATTTGGATTTCTTCATTACCATCAGTTCTTGATCATCTGCTACCTCCTGAGATGGTCGAACATCGACCAGTTCTTTTTGGTAATGTGACTCAGTGTTTTCCTTTCATCTTTTTTGTTTTATGTTTCCTGTGCCATTCCATTTCTAACCTATAGAATCCCTTAATATGGCACCTCCAGCCTTGGATTTTTTCCTCAGTTCTTTCAACTTGATAAATGTTGAGCATGTGCTTCCCTTTTGTTTTCTGATGCCATGTATTTGCAGATTTCATTATCAATCTTCTTGTTCTTGAGCTGCCCTATTCTGTTGAGCTTATACACATCAGCATTTCTTCATCTCACTTTAGCTATTCTATATCTGAGAGCAAGTCTTGAGAGTTCTTCTGACATCCACTTTCATCTTTCCTTTCTTTCTTGTCTTCCAAGTAACCTTTCAGTTTCATCATGGATCACATCTTTCATAGCATCTGATTACTCATCTACTCTTCAGTCATTAGTGTTCAAAGCATCAAGTCTATTCTAGAGATAGTCTCTTGTGTTAGATTGGGTTGACTAGAGAAACAAATACAGAGATATTCATATGGTGACAAAGAGCTTTATATCAAGAAGTAATTGTATATCAAGATCAAGCCAATCCAACTTAAATGCATAAGTCCAATACTAGTTCTGAAGTCCCTCTTCAGACTCATGTAGTCACATGCTTTGATGCAGAATGCAGGCTGATCACAGGCCGGTGGGTGCAAAGTTGTGTGGATCCAAGGGCGGTGACTCTGTCGGTTCTCCCAGTGATTTCATAGCAGGAAGTTGAATGCTTAAGGGTGGGGCAAGGTTCCCAGGACCCTCCTTATGAAAAGGCCATGTCCACAAAGAGATATCACAAAGCTGTGACCATTTTTTAAAAATCATTTTATTGGGGTCTCATACAACTCCCATCACAATCCATACATCCATCCATGTGTACAAAGCACATTGTTGCCATCATCATTCTCAAAACATTTTCTTTCCACTTAAGCCCCTGGTATCAGCTCCTCATATTTCCCCTCCTTCCCCGCTCCCCACTTGCCCATAAACCCTCAATAATTTATAAATTATTATTATTTTGTCATATCATACACTGTCTGATGTCTCCCTTCACCCATTTCCTTGTTGTCCACACCCCAGGGAGGAGGCTATATGTAGATCCTTGTAACTGGTTCCCTCTTTCTACTCCACCTTTCCTCCACCCTCCCAGTATCGCCACTGTCACCATTGGTCCTAAAGGGATTATCTGTCCTGAATTCTACATGTTTCTGGTTCCTATCTAGTCAGTGTACATCCTCCGGTCTAGCTGGATTTGTAAGGTATAATTGGGATCATGATAGTGGGGAGTAGGGGTGGGGAACATTGAAAAACTAGAGGAAAGTTGCCTATATCATCGTTGCCACACCGTACCCTGACTGGCTCATTTCCTCCCAGCGATTATTCTGTAAGGGGTTGTTGCTTCACCTACAAATGGGATTTGGGTCCCCAATCTGTACTCTCCCTCATTTATAATGATATAATTTTTAGTTCTTTGATGCCTGATTCCTTCCACACCTTGTGGTCACACAAGCTGGTGTGTTTCCTCCATGAGGGCTTCGTTGCTTCTGAGCTAGATGGTCACTTGTTTACCTTCAAACCTTTAAGACACCAGATGCTATATCTTTGGATAGCCGGGCACCATCAGCTTTCTCCACCACTTTTACTTATACACACATTTGTCTTCAGTGATCATATCAGAAAGATGGGCGTGCAATGATATGATTTTTAGTTCTTTGATGCCTGATAACTAATCCCTTTGACATGTCGTGGGCTGTGACCATTTTTATATATCTTCTGGTTGCCATGAAATTATGTAACTACTACATCCCTAAATTCAAATGACATATACTTACGGTTGCATTTTGGCTGCCATCGATTTGTTTTGATTTTCTTCAGGTTCAACCTGAATGAGTATTTTCAAGTCCAGTTCACAATTGGTCCCTGGCTTTGTTATGAACGATGATATTGAACTTCTCCATAGAAAACATGCAGATAGAGTTTAATGATGCACCATGTTAATAATTTTGAAGACAATATTATTAAAATAGAATTACCCTCCAAAGTTATCTGTAGATTCAATGCAATCTCTATCAATAGCACAACAAGCTTTTTTGTAGAATCTTCACACTTTATATGAAACTAGAGGACCACAAATCGTCAAATATTGTAGGGAACAGGGACGAGCAACAAGTTTTGAAGGACTCACAGTTTCAGCTTTGAAAACTTACAACAATGCTACAATGATCAAAATGCTCTGGTATTGGCATAATGATAGACTTATTGGCCAACGAAATTTAATTGAGAGTCCAGAATTAACCTCATACATCTGTATTCAATTGATTTTTGGCAAGAGTGCCACGTTAGTCAATGATGAAAGGATAGTCTCTTTAATAAATGATGCTATGACAAATTATGTAGATCTAGCGAATCACAATTTTTTACAATAATGCCTTGATTCTAGTTAGGTTTTTTCTTTATAGAACATATATAAAAACCATATACATAGATGTTCATATTATAAAAGCTAAAGTTGTAGATTTTCAAATTAAAGCATTATTCATTTCAAAAATGTGTCATAAATGAGGGAGTATAGAAAACTGGGTCAAGCCTAATCTTCTCATTTACTTACTATCTGACCTTGATCCAATCCCAGAGTTTCTTTGGACATTAACTTCCATATCTGAAGTAGGCATAGAGGACTGCAGTATAAAGCTAGACTTGATAGTTTGAACAAACCAGCTTTTAAGCATACCCTTTAAAAATTATGAATAGATAAGATAAATTCTAAAAAACTAGGAAACACAATTTTCTGACTGTAAAAATAAGTTAGAAAACATTTGGATAGTCTCATGTTGGTTAGAAATATTGTGTAGATTTGTGTATATCTATATCTGTCAGCCTATATACTTATCAAAATATCTAATTAAAAAGTGTTAACTATGTCTGTATTTTATAATTTTCTACAACATCCATGTGCTGTCATTTTATTAAAAAGAATACTCCAAGATTAAAATAGATAATCTTTTTATAATGATTTTTGAACAGAATAAATAGCCTATATTGCAAAACTACTGATAGGCACATAAGCTTTTCTAGGAAGCCCGTCATTGGTGTAGAGAGCATTGCTCATGTAATTCAATTGTTTCTAAATATTCTAGGTAACTAGTAGATATGCTCCTTACTTACATATCTTCTCTACCACTTTTCTAGAGGCATTCAGAAGTCCAGTGTTTCGTCACGGAACAGATAAGAATGGCTTCAGCTTGGGTTTCAGTAAAAACATGCGTCAAGTTTTCGGTGATGAGAAGAAGTATTGGTTGCTGCCCATTTTTTCAAGGTACGTCACGAACAAAAGATCTAGGAGGTAGATCACTTTGAGAAGAGTCCCTTAGTCTGTTGGCTCACAATTGGATCATTGTGAATGGCAACTGCCCTTTTGTTAAAAGCACTAATTGTGATATATACATTTCTACATCAACACGATAAATCCAGTCAACTCACCGTCTCTTTAAATATAAGCCTTGTATTGAACCGAGAGTTTGACTGGGGCATAAGCATGTTGTCAGACATCGGCATGGGAAAACGTTTCATTCTACTGTCTTTTTAAGGGGTCACTTATGAGTCGTTCTTTTTATTGCAGCCTCGGCGATGGCTGCTCTTTTCCAACTTGCCTTGTTAATCAGGATCCTGAACAACCAGCTCCTCCCGCAGCACTGAATCCAACAGCTAAAAAGTAATCTGGGTTTTCCATTTTTACTTTTAAATTGCGTGTCTTTATCCTTGTGTCCTTTGTAAAAATAATGTAGCGACTGTAAGATCAATGACTGTGAAGGTTTTCCTCTGGGAGAGAAGGCAGAAGATGTGACTTTAATAGCCAAATCCACTGCCCTCTGGTCGACTCCAATCCCAGCGACCCTACAAGACTTCCCCAAACTGCTCCTTCAGGTTCCTGAGAGTGTACATCTTCATGGGGGCAGATGGGCTAATCCTCCTCCTTCTGTGGCGATCTTTGGTGAGATGGCACTACAGGCCCTGTGATTAGCAATGCAGCAATGAAGCCACAGCACTGCCAGTATGCCTTGAAGATATGATGGGGGGGTTGTGTATATGAGAAGTTCATATGAGAAGAGTTTGTTTATTGGTGTGGGTGCTGGATAAAAAGGGTTTTATTCTGTAGACAGTTCACTAATTAAATCATTTCTTGATGTTGAAAACATATTCATTAAAAGGAAAACCAATGGAAGTCAAAATGAGCTCCCTCAGAACTCTGGTGGTCAGGAGAGAAGCATTTCCTCTGCCCCTCTGTGTCCTTCCACTGCCTCAGAATTGTTACAAGAACTGCAGAGTGTTTCCTTTGCTCAGGCCTTTGGAGCTCAAACAGCACGGCACGGACAATTCCGTTCCCCATCCGGGCCGCAGTCTTCCCACGACCAATGGCTGTGCAGTTGGTTCCAAGTAAGGATGACTGATGTACGTCCAAGTAGCACCTTTCTTCATAAGATTTTGAAAGGCTGGTTTTCCAGAAATAGATTACTAGGTCTGTCCTCTGAGGTGCCTTGGAGACTGGAACCTCCAACCTTTCAGTTAGCAGCCAAGCATGTGAACTGTTTGCCCACCCAGGCAGTCTACCGTACTCTGCGACTCTTAGGGGCTCTTGAGACAATTCTAGCTCAGCAACCCTGTGTACACCAGGGAAGCTCCCTGCCGATCTTTACCTCCTCACAACCATCGCTGGGTGTGAGGCCATCCTTGCAGCCCCGAAGTCCATCCGTCCACCTCTTTGAGGGATGTCCTCTTTGACATTGACTCTACCACATATGTTGCCCTTCTCTTGGGACTAATCTCTCCTGATAACAAACTTAACGCACTGGAGAGGAATCTTCATATCCTCACTTCTAAGGAGCATCTGGCTTTATTTCTTCCAAGACGCAGTGTGAAGATCTTGGTTCTACAGGTAGAGATTCTGCATACGTCAAATTAAGTGTCCTGGAATGCCCATTCTTCGAAATGTTATCTATAGTTTGCTGTAATCCATACAGTCAACTGCCTCTACATAGTTAATAAAACATAAGTCAATAAAACCTCTTTCTGATGGTCACTGCTTCAGCCAAGATCTAACACCAGTTCACATCCTTTTTCCAATCTGGCTTGAACGCCCGGCAGTTTCCTGTTGCTATACCACTGAAATCATTTTTGAATTATTTTCTGTAAAATTTTATTTGTGTGTGATTTCAAGGGTATTTTTTGATAATTTCTATGTCATGTTAAGTCACTCCTCTTTGGAATGGTCACATATGTGGATCTCTTCTGTTTTATTTCTTGCATGATGATGAGTGCTTCCAGCACTGCGTGTTTTTTGGAACATTTTTTTGTTTTGTTTTTTGGGCATCACTGCCCTCTGGTGGTCGTGGGAGCTACCCATCCTTGCTGCTGCTGGATTTGAACCACCAAGTCAATGGGCCGCAGTCCCACACTCAACCACTACGCCACCAGGGCTCAGCCCCCATACATTTTCATTGATGTTCTGTCACTTCCTGGAGCCTTGTTTATTCTCAGTGCCTTCCATGGGGCTTAGAGTTCTTCCTTTAATGCCATCAGTTCTTGGTCATATTACCTCCTACTATAGTTGAACACTGGTCAGTTCTCTTTAGTACTGTGACTCCGTGCTCCTTCTATCTTTGCTGGCTATTTACTGCATCGTTCAATCTGTTGCACATAGAATCCTTCAGTATTGCACTAGAGACTTGAATTTTTTCTTCAGTTCTTCTCACTTGGGAAAGCTGGATGGTGCTGTATCCCTTTGCTTTCCTAACTTTCTGTCTTTGCCCATTTCATGATGGTAGCTTTGTCTTCCCTCGCTGCCCTTGAAGATTCCCTTCCAATCTTTCACTTCGTCATTTCTCCCAGACACCTTAGCTGCTCCATATTGAAGAACAAGTTTCAGAGCCTCTTTTTCCTTTTTATTCCTTTCCTGTTTTTTTAATGACTTTTTTTTTCTCCATATATGACTTCAATGTCATCCCACAACTTATTTCGTGTTCAGAACAGTTCTTAATGCTTAGTTATTAAGATTCACCATTGTTCAGTGTGTCAGACCTATTTTTCAGTTGGTCTCTAAATTCAAGTAGAACGTACTCAAGGTCGTATTTTAGCGCTTACAAAGCTAAACATTTTTTCTTCTGCTTCCTTCAACTTGAAATTGCCTATGAGCAAATGACAGTGTGTTCTAAAATCAATACTTGGCCTTGTGTTAAATGATGATACCGAGTTTTTCTGTGGCCTTTTTACACGGACTAGTCTATTTGATTGGTATGTACACTATCAGGTGAGGTCCACATAATTTGTTGTTTAATGAAGTTATTTATTTGGTCTTAAAAAATTTCATCCTGTCATTTCAAACATCCTTTCTGTCACGAAGACTGTATTTTCCAACTGCTTAGCCTTGTTTCTTCCCAGCTTTCCAATTCCCATCAGCAGTCAGTGAGTACCTGTACATCTTGAGGACATGCTTGCCCCATGTCCACCTGCAGACGTTGGTGAAGTCACTCCCCTGGTTTAGTTTCGGCTGTAGTGATTGCTCTGTCCGTCCATTTGACTAGTCCTATTAGTTGCTCTCCCTCCTCTACACATGGAGGGGACCTTTTCCAGAGCAGCACTGCACTTCAGGAGAGAGCTTGAAGCCTTCTTTTGGACAGTGAACGTGATGCCACTCTTATTCCACCTTCCTTGTGGGGTTGCCTTCCCCTGCCACCCTTTGCCAACTTCACTTCAAATCTTTTACTTCATCCTTTCTTCCAGATGCCTTACCTGCCTGGAGCATGTGATTGCCTGATTCAAAATGTCCTAGATCAGATGTCGAGGATATATATATATCTTTATGCATTCCACTGTGTTTTTGAAATCTCCCCATTTTTCTACATGCATATATTATACATCATCCCTCCTTCTCACTTTTGACAAATGCTTGCAGCTGCCCCTTTTCATTTGAAATTGTCCCTCAGGGGCAAACGGTAAGCTGTTTGGTCAACTGCTTGAGAAGTCACTGCTTTCCCAGCTGTGGGTGGAGCTCACCTTTCGCTGCGATGCATGATGCATGAAGTTTTCACTGGCCTTTGTCTGGCAGCTCCACCGAACCCTGCCTCCCTTGGCTGATCCTGCTGGAATTATAAAACACTGATGCATTGCTACCAGGCTCACAGCAACCTGCAAGTCACCCCAGGGTGACAAAGTGACACCGGCAGGCGGTGGCTGTTCTCACCACTAAATTCTTAGTGCTTGGGGGGTGACCTTTAAGCATTATCGGAGCCATTTCTGTGCCAAGGCGAAATGCAGTCTGGAAGACTAGTTTTTAGGAGGACTTTGCTCAGCTTTAAGTTTGTTTTTGATCTGCCCTCTTAAGAGACATCTGGGGCATTGCTCTTCACCTACTGACTGGTCCTTAGTGTCTTCAGTGTTGGGGTGAGAAGATGAGCCATCGGAACCAGAAGGGATGAGAATCTGAGCTCTGCGCCAAGCACTTGGTCAGCCTGGAAGATCAGAAGAGAAGTGGGCTGAGCCCCGGTGGCGTAAGTGGTTGAGTGCGGGACTGCGGCCCCCGGGGTTGGCAGTTCAAATCCAGCGGCGATTCTCAGGTGCTGCACTGGGTAGCGCCCACGACCACCAGAGGCACTGATGCCCCCCAAAAAAAGAAGAAGAAAAGAGTCTCCCCGGCACCCAGGACCTGGTGAATTCGTAGTCCCCGGAAATCTTCCACTGAGACACTTCGGAACCCTTCCGTGGCAGCCCTGAACAGTGGTATGTGAGTGAAGCTCGCCTCGACCTCTCCAAGTCCAAGATCTCATTGGATAAAGTTAACTTTCAGACGCTGGAGTCCCTGCTAGTCGGGGTGCTCTCCAGGCGGGGGAGAACCATGTCTTCACAGCTGAGCATCGGATTGGTGCGTGAGTTCTGCAGCAGCCAAGGAAACGAGTCACACTTTTCTTTTTCTGGTCTGTGCTACAGATTTTTAAAAAATAAAATCCAAGTACAAAACAACAGATGGATAGAAGGAGAAAACTCTGAATTCTGATTCTGGCTTTGGTACTAATTGGCAAAAGGCAAACTTGTAAAATTATATATATATATATATATATATATACACACATACACCCATATATATGTGTGTGTGTGTATATATATGCATTTTTAATGAATCAGAGCACTAACTTTTGCATCTTTAAGACAGATTTATTTTAGTATGACCACATACATCTCATTTTTAAGTGCACAGCAAAAGCAAACCGTAGTCACAGTATCATCTTTTATTGTAGATGTAACAGAGCATTTTCCATTCAACAGTTTTTACACATACAATGTCAATGGAATTTACATTACTTTCTTCATGTTGTAAAACCACCATCACTATTTCCAAATTTTTCATTAACCTTAACAGAAACTATTGCATCTTAAAGGCTGGTCTCCCTACCCTCCCCAGCACCCTTTCCTTTGTAATCACTCGTTAACCACAAATAAATCTTTGTCTGTATTCTTTTTTTGTGGAATAAGAAAATATTCGTTCCTTTGCTTATTTAATTTAGCATGTTTTCAAGATTTTGGCATGTACTCGCACTCCATGTCTCTTTATGGCACAGTAAGAACCCTTGTATACATATATCCATTTTGTTTATCTACTGATAACATTTAGACTCCACTTTTAACTTTATGAATAGCACTACAGTGGACATTAATGTATAAAAATATTTTTGTGTTCTTGCTTTCAGTTCTTTGGGGTATATCCCTAGGAGAGAAACTGCTGGGTCTTATGTTAATTTTTTTGTCTCACCTTTTTGAGCATCATATCATTAGTTAATATGTGGAAATTTTGTTGTCAAAAATACCATGAGTCCAGCACCTATATCAGCAACCCTCCCCACCAAAAGCCTCAAACTCAAAAACTCATTGCCTTGGAATCGATGTGGCCTCCTGAGGACGCTATGAGAGACAGCATAGAACAGTCGCTGTGCATTGCTGAGTAGAATGCCCCATCATTCTCCAGCAGAGCAGCGGGTGGTTTCCAACTGACGACCTTGTGTAGTGTAGCCAAACCGAAAGCCTCTCTACCCCCGGGGCTGTCTGCACTCCTCCCCCCAGTATAAGTTTTTTAGTAAACACAATACTTTTGCTCATAGAACCTAATAGGACCCCAGATTCCTTCTCAAGACATTTTTTTTGTAATATGTTTAGACATGTTTTATTTGGAGTAAACTTTTGCATGCGCGATTTGGAATCCGAGTAGCAGTATTTTTTGGCTGACCTTTGTGTGCCTCCTCTCTTTGAGGAAGAGTTCCCCATCCCTTCTTTGGTGATGTAGTGAATGTGGTTGTTAAAATAGCTCACTCTAATGTAAACATTAAGCCATATTTAATATGGAAATTTTTTTACAAGATGCATTTTGGCAGGCTTGAAATGTTATTTGCTTTGAACAATCTAAAACCATGACTCATTTTCACCTGATTTTTTTTTTGCTGCTACAGCAATTCCACCTCGAATTGTAAATTAAATTTTATTTTACAGCTCTCTGTGCACAACATTCCATACATAGTCTCCGTGATTGGTCATAGTGTGTAAAAAGATCTACCAATTACTTCTTTGCATTGTGCCAATCTCATTCTAATTTTTCTTGTTTCAGTTGTATCTTGTTATGTTATATTCTCTGACACCTTTACTTGAATCGAACATTTATGTGATTATGCTGTTGTGAAACTGTACTTATGTCAGAGAGAACTCCCACAGCTTCCTCTTGATAGCATGTCCATTCTGGCTGCCCTACTTCCAAAAAAAGGTTTGTCCTTTTTTCCTGACAGTCTATTGCATATTCAATATTTTTGTGAACACAGGACATCCTTTTTTCTTCAGTCTTCTGATAAACTGTCCAACTTTCACATGTGTATGAGGCAACTGAAAACACCATGGACTGACTCAGGCACGGTTGAGCCTCCAAGCTGTATATTTCCTGGTTAGCACACTAAAGAGATCTCTTACAGAAGATTTGCCAATTGTTTAGGGAGGAGTGTTTACAAAATGGCCTGCCAACTGAAAGGAAAAAATGAGGGGTTATTGTGTGGTCTCAATAGACAGAGGCTCTCCATTAGGGCTTTCTTTTTTCACCATGGCTATCTAATCTGCATGCGTAGCAAGCAAACTGATAAAATGGACTACTGGAAAAGGGGGGAAATGGTGTCAGGTTTGGAGGAAGAGTCATTAACAACCCTAGATATACTAATGGCACTCTACTGCTGGAAGCAAAGAGAAAACCAAGCATTTACTGATTAGCTCAATGACTACAGCTTTACGTTCCCACTACACCTCAACATCGAGCAAACAAAACGCTCTAACACTAGACCAATAGGAAACCTCCTTGATAATAAAGAAAATATTGGAGCTGACAGCCATTTAATTTTATTTGGATCCACAAAAAAATTACCATGAAAATCAAGCCAAAAACTCAGGGACATCAAGTTGATTTTAGATCACAGCGATCCAAGAGGACAGAGTAGAATTGTGGATTTTGAAGACTACTGCTATTGCTTTCGAACTGATTACCTTTCAGTTAGCAGGCCAATTTCAAGACCTGTCTTTGACAGAAATTTGACAATCATTTTAAGTTGTCACAAAAGTTGAATCGATTTGTCAACCCAGCCGTAGAATGAGTTTGGTCAGATCAGACTCCCCCAATAAATGAAAAGGACATCCTGAAGCATTTCACAGAGACATAGCAAGGTATCAGTCTGTCAAGTTTGACTTGACAATTATTTTGAGCTAAATAAGCATTAATGGGTTTTTCAAATGCCTTTGTGTAGTAAATCTAATTCTGATCAATTATTTAGAATACATTTAAACTTAAACATTTTTTACTAGTTTTTCATCTTGTTTTTGTCCTTGTTCAGCAGTTTGTGTAGTTCAAAAATACTTAGGTTTTAAAGATGGTGTCCCTTTTTCCACTAAGTGTATTGTGAGTTTGAGAGACCTTCGTTCTTGCCTTCTTTCCCAGTTGAAGAAGTCCAGGCACCCTCTATGGACCTCTTGTCCCTTCCGGTTAAATGTTGGAGTTGGGTCTGGCAGCTAAGGTTCCCCTCGTCTATAAAATTATGCAATGATCTGGAATGGGGAGCAAGCCAGGCAAGATCGCCCCTCAGGGTTTTTAAGGCTGTGACCTTTTGCAAACACATCAGCAGGCCCGTCTAAAATCCAAGCTGTCTCGTGGTGGGTTCAAGCCACCCATTTTCTTTTCATGAGCAGCTGGCGTTTATCCATTTGTACCACCCAAAGCTCTGTTTTGCTGTTGGTGGTGGGGTTTTTTTTTTTTGGTGGGGGGTTATCACTGTCCTCTGGTGGGAGTAAGAGGCCCAGCCTTGCTCCTGGAGAGCTGCTGCTGGATTTGAACCGCCAACCCACTGGGCCACATTCCTGAGCACAACCACTATGCCACGGGGGGCTCAGTCCCCCAAAGCTCTGTTTCCCCAAATTCCAAAACACCAAACCAAACCTCCTACCTTGGGTCTATTGTTCATAGCAACTGAGGAACGTCCCTCGGTTGCTCTCCGTCGTCAGCACCCTCCACCTGCTAGATTGCTCACGGCAGATGCCTTCTCAGAGTTGTTGATTTATGTGTGGCCACTTCATGGGCCAAAGGCTCAGATGTCACATGACTAAGGAGGCTGCCCCTACTAAGTTGAGACAAAAGTTGGCTGTCACCGCACCCATCTCCCCCACCGGCCCCATCCTATTCGGATTCTCCTCCACCTTTCCCAGATGAGTAATTGATGGCTCCTGTTCTCCCAGCTGCTTAGGGCTGATGCTTTCGAATCATCCTAGAGTTCTCTCTTTGTTATGTGCGCGGCTACCATTTGCAGCGACTGTCCTCTGATCCCATGAAATGTACCTGTAATCGGAAAGCTTGCTCTCCCCACACCCACCCCCCTCCGTGGCTGCTTTCCCAATCTAAAACATCATCATTGCCCACATGGATTATTTCCACAGCTTCCTAACTAATCTTCCTAGTGCAAACAAATCCAGTAATGTCATTCTTCTGTTTGTTCACATCACGAACCATTAGTGTCCCTCTTCATGCCGAATAAAAACCAGTGAATACTCGAACCTGGGTTTACAAGGCTCGGTCTGACTTGCATGACTCCACCCTCGTCTCAGGTGACCTCCCTGTCACAGTCCTCAGGCAGACACACCCTGTTCCTCCAGGCACCACGCATGCCCTGGAGACAGTGCCTTGGTACTTCCCATTCTTCCCATTCTTCAGCGGAGAATATTGAAAACACCTGGACTGCCCAAACACCCAACAAATCTGTCTTGGAAGAAGTCCAGCTAGAATATTCCTTAGAAGCGAGGATTGGGAAAGTAGGATTGTCTCGCGTTCTGAAGACCTGTTAGGAGGAAAGACCCGTTCCTGGGAAAGGACACTGTGCAACGGAATGCAGAAGGAGATGGAAAGAGAAGACACCCCTCAGGGAGATGGACGGACACAGAGGCTGCCATCATGGGCTCAAACCTCACAAGTGTGAGACTGGCACAGGACCAGGCAGGGCTCTGTTCTGTGCCTAAGAACAGACTTGACAGCATCTAAACAACTACACCTTCACGCTTCTTCCTCGAGAGAACTGATGGACTGTTTTTACTGTCACTCCCTTCCCTCGAAGGTGCAGTTTCACAACAGTGGACATCTCTGAAACCTCTTTGTCAAGTAGGCACTGGATGCTTCATTTCCCTTGACATTATTTGTCTATCTGCTTTATTGTCGTGATTCTTATTGCCAGCCGATGCATGTCCTTTAGCTGAAGGACTTTGTTCACTAACGAACTAGGTATTTAGTAGATACTGTTGAGTGAATGCATCTTGACCATTGGTTAGAGTCTTATTAAGAGTGATGCATCTACTAACGGAGCCTAATTAGTATGCTGTACTTGTAACATAGTCCTTTTCCAGAGGAGCAATAAGGATTAGACCTTTCCATAAGAATAGAAACCTATGCAGAGACATGCTAAAGAGCTTTGTTTTTTGGTTTTTCTTTTTTTGGTGTTTCACTTTTAAATAAGAGGATTTTAACATGCTACAACATGGAAATGTTCTCAAATTTAGATGTAAGGTAATAATTAAGGACTAAAAGCATGCCTTTAAAAAAATAAGGCTGCGATAACAATAGTTGCTTGATAGTTGATAGCTGCTTCAATTAAAATGTATTAAATTATGCTGAATGAATGTTATCTAATACCTGTCCACTCCCTAGTTGTTGTAACGTGCAACCAAGTTAGTTCCAACTCTTCGCCCAACAGACTGAAGCACTGCTGGGTCCATCCTTGATTGTTCTTAGGTTTGAGCCCTTTCTTGGTACCTCCTTGTTGGAATGGCATCTCCCCTCCTCATACTGCACAAGGAGGAAGGAGAATCGAATTCAAAATCAGTCCATGGCCAAGTCCTTTGAGGCGGAAGTCAGGCATGTCCAGCCTTCTTTAGCATTTCTGGCCCCAGGCTGTCCTCCCATGACACTCTGCCTCTCTGCTGGGTTCCTTAATGAATTGTACTGGTTCCATAGAACTTAGAGATCGTGTGCGACTGTTCAAGGAAGTTACAAATCAGGGCCAGAAATGCTGAAGACACAGTTTTACTGTCAATCATGCCTTTATGTGGTCCTTGGACCCTCATTCATGAGGCCATTTCTTCTTTGCTCAGGCATCCCTATGAAGCTTTCTGAGGGTCAACAAACCTAGTTCCCCCAACTAAGTGCCTGGAAGCAAACCTTCTTCTTGAAGGTATTCTACTTGACTCACTCTGGGACCAGAAGCTCTTGCTTCTGCTTCTGTCATTCCTCTGGCTCCACAGCTGTCACCTGGCTCAAGGAGTTTCATTGTGCCGGTATCTTGGGACCGAAAAGATGCACTGCATTCCTTGATATTCTTTCTTGAAGGTAGTGCGATCCCCATTTCTTGCTTCTGTGTTGGCTCCTTACCCAGTAGGATGACAAAACCTTCCTCCGTTTTCTCTTACTCATCAGGAAATGAGGAAATACATCTAATCTTTGCAGTTTCACTCAGGGCTTGGCATGAGTTACAAAGACTATGACTATGTCAGAGGAGTCAGCCTCCGACATTAACATAGGGGCGCAGTAGGCACAATTGCACAGCAATAATTAATGATTAAAGTTGTAGAGAGCATGAGAAAGAGAGAAATAATGGAGTCAGACACATCATGGTAGCATGCTCACCTCAGACCCTCTTGGTGGTCAGCGTGAAAACTTTAGTACTAACCAAGGTGGGGTTTTTTTATGTCCTTTCTTGGGAGGCATAAGCCCCAACTTTGTTTCATTGTATCATTTTAGGGACTTTTTTTTTGGGGGGGGGGGGCGGTTATTGTCTGAATTTTCTATGATCTTCTTAATATGAAACCCAGATTACGTAGCCCTATGAAAACAACAACTGGATTAATACAATTAAAGGGGCATGACAGGAGTGGCTGACAAGAAATAAAGAGCTAACAGCAATAAATCCAAGGAAGAAGAAATTCCTGGAATTAATTGTGGTGATGAATGTGATTCAGTTATTCAAATGTATGCCATGTGAATTATGTCAGTGAGACTGTTAAAACTAAGCAAATAAATTAAAATTTTCAAAATAGCTGATGATTGTTATTATTAAACAGTCCTGAAAATCACCAATTTCCAGCAAAACCATTGAGAGAGTCCCAGAGCCATCTTCTCACTGATTCTCAACCTTGGACAGAGAGCACCACTAACCCAGGAAAAGGCAAATCTGGTAAGTATGTACTTGTTTTTGAAAGGTGAAAAGTAATGAAAATTCAATTAATATTATCTGTAGACATTTTTTTGTTTGTTTGCTTGGTTGGTTTTTTTTAGTTATACTTTCCATGTGAAACAAGAATATTTCCAAACCACTCTATGGGAGGTACGCTAGCTCATGTATGTCATCAGTGTATGGGTTGAGTAATGTTCTCTAGATGTTCCTGTCTACTGAGAATCTCAAAATGTGGCCTTATTTGGGAATAAGGTCTTTGCATGCATCATTAGTTAAGAGAAGCTTCATACTGAATTAGAAAGAAGAGGAGAAGGCACACAGAGTCAGATACAGAAAAGGAGGAGACGGCCAGGATTAGAATAAGCCAGCTTCAAGTCAAAGGATACCAGTGATTGCTGAGAGCCACCAGAAGCCACCAAGAGGCCAGACAACACAGCTCTCCCAACTCCTGAGTTCAGACAGTTAGCTTCCAGAACTGTTAGCTTCCAGAACTGTGAGATAATACATTTTTAGTCTTTTAAGCCACTCAGTTTGTGGTCCTTTTCTATAGAAACCCTCAGAAACCAATAGAGGCATTTTTTGAAAGATAGGTCTACATTGTTGTTGTTTATTTTTTCCATTAAAAAAACTAAATCTGGGCTGAGCCCTGTGGTTTAGTGGTAGTTTGCATGACTGCCACCCACAGGGTTGACAGTTCAAATCCAACTGGGCTTTCTACTCCCATCAGGGCAGTGATGCCCTTCCCCCCCAAAAAAAACACCAAATCTGTATTTGCCTGATGTAAAGGGATAAGAAATAAACCTAAAAATATAAAATATGCAATAAACTCAAATAAAAGGTTAAAAATCAAATGCTGAACATGATTCAATTTAGTATTATGATTTCTATCAAAATTTCTAGTTAAAGTGATCTCACAGTTGCCATCGTTTGTTTGTTATTTCATTTTATGCCATTCATAGTGCTCTTATTATTGTTGATTTTAATATTTTTGATTTCTTCAGCCAGTACAGCCTATTGACAGAGAACACACACTGCCTTAGTTAGGCAGATCTGGCTTAAAATCCAATTTGGGAACCTGACAATTTACTTCGCAGTAGCACACATTTTTTAGACTTAAAAGGATTAAGCAAAAATAATCTTAAGTTCCAGTGTACTTAAGTATGGTTGGTATGTGTAGTGTCTTTATAAATGGATATAAAGTCATACATCCATGATTAAGGCACTATCTGCCAGACAACCTTCAGGCTGACTGATTTATTTTTCAAAACTTGCTCATTTAACTTTTCTTTAAATCATCTTCTAGTGTTTCCTGGCTTTGGTTTATAATTCACTAGGGCATGTTGGCTTAACTTTTTTGTTAGTTTGAGAGATGAGTTAAAAGACTATTTCAATGTAAAGGATGATGAAAAGGAAGAGAGACAGAAAAAGAATGGGTGAGAGATGGCTCATAGATGACTTTGACTAGAATGAGGCAGGTAGTTGAAGAATTAGGAAACCATAGTTAAGATTATGTGAATAGTGCCAGGTTCAATGTATGAATCTTTCCTTTTACTTCCTGAGGTGTATATCTCAAATTATATTTTGAAAGTGTTTTGTCATATAGTTGTGGTTGACACCGTGTGTGTGTGTGTGTGTATGTGCGTGTGCGTGTATGTGTGCCTATGTGTGTTTCTACAGCCTCTCTTATTAGAGTTTACACTTTAGGTAGAGGTACAAAGTATCTTTAGACATATACTGAAATAATTCATAAATAAGCATTTCTGCTTATTCAACAAAAACAAAACATGTTAATTTTTGTTCTTTAGGTATGAGCAATCCTGCATTAATTATGGAGAATGAGACATAACTCTTCAAGCAAAAGAAATGTATACTTTATTGAAAGTAAGATATATTTTACCTTAGCTATTATGATTTGTCATTTAAACAGCTTCCTTGTTCTCGTAGGACAGTTTCTTATAAACATCTTTATAGCAGAATCCTGGACCTCGATGCTAGTCCATTCTAAAAGGAGTGTGCAGATGTGAAGCAGTTGAGATCTAAATCAATTTTTCCCAAAAGAAATAACTGATAGATTAACCTGTTCTCAGCCACCAGGTTTTCACCCTAACCTTGTCTTTTTATATAAAACATTACACAGAAATTTCAAAGTAATAAGTTCAGAGTTAAAAAATATCCTCTAAACAAGAAACACAACATTAAACATGTTTTTAACAACTACAGTGTGGCCCATACCTTGAGACTGATGAGGATCTGGATCTGTGGACACAGCTGTAGAGGGAAGGTGTGGAGAGAGAGTCACCGTTTGGAAAGGGAATCTCCTTCCATAAAATCAACTGGTAGCTGCTTTTCAGGAGGTTTTTCCCTTCTTTGTCTATTTTCACTAGGACCTAGATGGTTTTCTCTAAACATCTTTCTAAAAAATCTCTCTAATGTGGTCTGCTGTTGGCGTTTCCTGAGCTGTTTTTTAAAAAGGGTTTACTCAGCTATCATCAACAATATCGATAACATGGTTAACCAGTTCCTTATTATGATGCCTCTTTTCAAAAAAAAAAAAAAAAAAACTCTTAGGACTCAGGCTGAGCCCCGGTGCCGTAGTGGTTGTGCGCAGGACTGTGGCCCACTGGGATGGAGGTTCAATTCCAGCTCCACAGGAGCAAAGGCTGGGCCTCCTACTCCCACCACCAGAGGGCAGTGATGCCCCCCCCCCCAAAAAAAAAAAAAAAGAAAACGAGTAGAATTGCCCCTTACAGTTTTTCAAGGCTCTGGCCTTTTGGAAGTCGATTGCCATGCCTTTCTTCCAGCGTGCCTCAGAGTGAGTTAAAAGACTACCCACCTTTTTACAATCCATCATGGCCCACACGCCCATTTGCTTATGCACGCTGGATAAAAACAGCAGCAGCAGCCAGCCAACTACACATGATGCTTCTGTGTGCATGATATTTCAAAGCCATTTGCCCAAATGCTCCTGCCACCTCTGCACTCCCTAAACGACTTGCTTCAGCTGCACACAGACCTAATCCCCCAGCACCCTGCCACTCACCATCTGACCCATGGACCAGCATCTGCACCTCACCCAGGAACTTGTTTCAGATGCTAAATCTTGGAAACTACCCTAGACCTACTGTGCCAGGACCTCATTTTCTACATCTTCACGAGCGTCAGGAGGCACATCCAAGTTGGAGATGCACTGATGTAAAAACCTGTAATCAAGAGATCTCTAGCAGAGAAGGCATTAAATTTTGCACAAGATGTTGTTACAACAAACAACGAATGAATTGGTAATAGTTCTTTTTTCCTCGACATTTTTAATGTACAGTTAACACACCTTTCATGTGTTGTGTTTTATCTCAGGGTATCAGTGTAGATGGATGGAAGACGCTTCCTACAGAAGGCATGCTGACCAGTTTCCCACTTCTCTTTGGCTGAATATGCAGATTATGAACTCATTTGTTCTCCCCCAGCCATTCCCTACAACATTTTTTTAAGACAGTATGCAGGTGGTTTCAACTAACGCAACTCCTATTAAATGGTAACACGAATTATGGCTTGTGAGTATGGGTGTGGGGAAAGATCTTCTATCATAAAAACTTGGAATAAATCCATGGCTTCGATTTCCCCAAATATATGGGTAGTACAATTTACCACAAGAACCCCAAGTTTTAGATTGTGAAAATTGAGAATATTGAGATTTAAAAGAGCTCCATGTATTCATTTGTGAAACCTGCCAGCCACCTATAAAAGACAGCCAATCAGAATTCTGGACCTCGCAGTGAACAAACAATGCAACTCCAAATTCATGACCAAGTTCACGTGACCTGCAGGTGAAGATCGCCGTCCATTATTTTGAGACTTTAATCCAGTTCTACTCTTGGTTCACTGCTGGAAAACAAGTATGAATGTTGAAGCTTAAGCTCAGTGATAAAGTCCTTGGCTAGAAAATTCTTGTCAGAACTAATACATTAAGATTACATTGGAAACATCTTTTCCCTTTCTTATGATCTTCCTGAATTGGGACGAAAAATCTGTGATAATAATTGTGAAGACTGGTTTATGATGTTCTTTTATTCAATATGACTTAAATAATACCTTAAGTTATTCCTCCAAAGGAATTCAGCAAAAGTGTCGTGGTTCTATTAGAATTCTTGGTGGGCCCATGAACAAATCTCCCAGTGATACCTGTTTTCGCTGCATCCTCTCACTCTCAAACACCCTCGTTAGAGTAAATTATGCAAATGATCATGTTCTTCTGGAAATTTAGTTCGACAAAAACTAGACGTGTCATGTTGTTTGGAAATTTAGTTTAAGATAAACTACATTATGTTTTTGGATGCCAAAATAATCAGCTTCAGTAACAATACTGAGTTCTAGTGCCTTGTATGCACTATTAAGAAAAAGGACGTTTTTGTTCTTTGGGGATTTTTTGTTTTTGTGAATTTGAATAGAAGGGTATGTAAGTTTTGCTCATGGTAATTGGCAAATAGAATAATAGGCTTTTTTTTTTTTTGGTGCTGAGAATTTAAAACAGATTACCTTTAAAACAACACAGCCAAAGGACCAATATTTAATCAAAGAAAACAATGGTATTAAACTTTTTTAAATCGTTGTTGGACAAAACTTCAGCACAAATTAAACTAGAAAACCAGGGGACAATGTAGTAAAAGATCCTTAGAATTCTCTGTCTTTACTAAATATCTCAAAAGTGTTTCAGCAAACGAGTGTGTGGAAGAATCAACATCAGCCAAATTCATCTTTGAGTGCTCTTGACGATCTTTATGTGGAAAAAAGAATTTTTTTAAGAGCTAAGGGTTTTCCAGCAAACAGACCTACCGTCTGCACTCTACCAACTGAGCCACTGAAGGATTCCTTAGAGCTAGGGATTTTAATCTGATAGCTTGCATTGAGAGTGCAAAAGATGGTGCGTTTTTACTTTTATCTCAAATATGATGCATTTTTTAGCCATCTTTCTGCATTGCCTAAAGTGCCAGATTGAAGTTGACGCGTTCCTGCCAGAAGTCGTAATGAAGACAGCCGTGGGATGCACTAAGAGTGCAGTGCAGCAACCACTTGGTTTTTTCAGAGCCCAGTACTCCCGCTGTTTTCATGGACAGTCTTCTATTAAGTGTTCTCTCCCAAACCACTGTTTTAAAAAAAATTTGAGTAAACTTATCAAACTAGAATCCAAGAAAAAGGAGGGGGGGGCTTTCTTCTTTATATGCTAGAGTACAATTTCCCCCTCACCCGTTAGGCCTTTTAACAATTATTCAAATACATAAATCAGTAATACATAGAATGTTATTTGAAAACAGTTAAAAATGTTTTCATTAAGTTATAATTGTTTCATACTTTAACACTGGTCAACCTTTAAGGAGTTTTTTTGTTTGTTTAATTCTACTGGATTATATTTTATTATATCATTAGGTATGAAATATATATATTATACCTAAATGGATAAAACAACCAATTTACAGTTTGTGCATATTTTATAAAATTTTCTTTAAAATATTTTAAACATCTCAATTTCTAAAAATTTAATGACTTAACTGAAAGTTGAAGATACACTTAGACTTTAGCTGTCCTGATTATTCACTAAATTGATCATTTTTATATATTTCCTGTTTTGAGAGAGAGCCCTGATGGTGTAGTGTTTACACTTTGGACTGCTAACACAAAGGTCAGCAGTTTGAAACCACCAGTCACTCCTTGGGAGAAAGACGAGGTGTTCTACTCCTATAAAAAGTTACAGTCTCGGACATTCACAGGGGCAGTTCCACCCTGGTCTGTTGGGCTGTTATGAGTCAGACTTGACTTTAAAAGTTCAAGTTCCGAATACAGACATTGTGACTTTAGAAGCCTTTCACTTACCAATTAGTGTACACACTTTCATATTAGTTAATTTTTGCTTTGTGCAAGAAGATGTTTTGTTTTGTCAAAGATAAAGAAAATGCTTCTGAATATAAATAACCAGGCATTCCAGGAAATGCACACCCACAAATCCCAGCCTGTTACGCCCCAAGTTTGGTTAGCTTCATTAGCTGTCTAAATGAAATTGCCTTTGCACTGACAATCTAAATGGTTTTGAATATATATTTTTCTCAATCTTCTAAAAGGGCTACTAATGGCAAAATCCATGCCCACAACCTGGTTATAACATAGGGTTTTGGTTGTTTGGGGGGTGGATAGGGGAAGATTGATGAATGATGTAATTACTAATAGATAATTTTTAAATGATTCTCAGGACAGTAACGAACTAGAAACTTGAGTACATTGTAATCATCAGAGAACTATTGCAAATTAGCATGTTTAACACACACCAAAAATCATATTCACTAGACATCAAATACAAAGGAATTATAGACATTTGCACAGAAATTTATGCTGTAATCCTGATAAATGCTTTAAAAAAGCAAAATGTGAAAAAATATCATTCAACCAATATTATTAATAGAAGTGTTTCCCTATTTTGAAATACATGTAATCTTGATGGACTGGTCCTGAAGTCACACCACAGACTTTGATGAACACCATGTTTTATGCAAATAATGTGCTACCTGGTTTTGCATGGGAGAGCCCCCATCTCACGACAGTTGCCTGTATGCACCATGAAGGTTATATATGTGTGGTACTTATATGAGTGTGTTATATGCAAAAAATAGGGTGCTTGTTACATGGTCACATACTTACCTGATGGTTCTGATATTTCTATGAGTTCAAAAATAAAATTACAAACATATACAAACCACCTAAAATGGTAAATGCAACCTATTTTCACTGTATACTATGTTGGAGATACCTCCAGGACCATAAGCTCTCAATGGATTTTTCGCAAGTAACATATATCTCTAGGTAAGTTCTTTCTGCAAAAAAAATGTCTTTGAAGTCTACACTGCTTTTTCCACATACTTAGTGTATTCAGACATGGAACAGGACCCTGTCACTCACTGTATGCATTTGTTACTCTTTTACAAAGATAGCACTGAAATTTTTGAACCTTGACTTGGTAACATTTATAGATTATAATTTTTATTGACAATTTAGTAATTTGATCATGTAACTAATTACTAAAGCACTAAATAAATGCCAATATTAAAGCAGTCTTGATTGTAAAACTGAGCGGTCTATTCCCCAGTGGGCTACCTATAGAATTTATGACCAAAGGATCTGATTGTGTTTTCTGACACAGGAAATGGCTGCAATACATGATGATACCCTTTCGTCGTTGTCTTTTTTGTGATGCGTTTGCTAATCTTTCATCAGAGTCCCAATTGGCACACAGTGGGCATCATTGCAGAGGTGAATTCAGGAAGCTTGTTTTCAAGAAGGTCCCTGGGTGACTGAGCTTGCCTTGGCGACGAACCTAACGGTTGGAAGTTTAACTCTACCCAGTGAAGCCACGAAAGACTGGCCTGGCGATGTGCTGACACCAACCCCTAAAAAAGCCCAGGGGGCAGTGCTGCTCTGAAACACATGCCGCCGCAGAGTTGGGAATGAGTTCCATAGGGGCTTGCTTCAAGGAAAGCCCTGAGGTTCAAAAGGCAGGCAGTATTCTCCTTGTGCAGAGAATACTTGTGCCCAAAGGGCAGGACGCTCAGGCACAGGATAGCCATTTTTCCCTTCCTGAAACAAAATCCCATAGAAATGAAAGTAGAGGCTGCTCCTACTGCAGTACAGCTCAGGCTGCTTATATGCTTTTCACACTCTTGTCCTCATACCCCAAAAAGCAAAAGATGGCTATCAGGGTGGTGCCAACAGACACAACGGTCCTTTCTGTTGCTAGTGATGCTGAAAACAAAATTGATGACCGTCTCCCAAGACAGACCTGCTTTGGATGGCCTTGTTCGTGGAGAGTTGAGGGAAAACGGTTATGAAAGTTATTTACGATTGGCCTGCTTCTGACTACGCACAGAAACCAAAGAGGAAGCGATGCTCCCCTCTTGCCCATGCTCCGTCGGGCAGCTCCTACCTGGTGAGAAAGAGTCTGGTCTTCGCGTTACATGCAGCATCCAGGGAGCATTCACCAGTGTAAAGAGCTCGATCGTGGCCAGATGTTATTAATATTGATTTGATTTTTATTTGATATCGATGTTTAATCAGACCCAGAAAAAACAAGTGTCCCAAGTAGGACTCTGCCGGTGCTAACATTAGAGCTGATACCATGGAGTGCTTCTCTTCTGTCTATTGAATATGAGGACACCAAAGCTACTATTGTCAGACTGTAGCTCTCATGTCTTTTCCTGGCAGGATGAAAAGTATCTTAGCATGACCTCATCCAACATTCATTGTGTGGAAGTTGAATATTAAAAACAACCTGAAGACCCATCTCAGAGGGAAAACCAAACATGTTTTAAGGTTCTGCACAAAATAATTTAGGCAAAGCGTAGAGGATTTGGATGAGTTCCAGAATGGCCAGAGGGGGTCGCCGGCAGCTCTGCAGTCAGACTTCTTTATTGTGCTTCGTTCCACTGCAGTTTACAGACACTGTTTTCATTTAAAGAAAGGAAAACTGAAGAATGTGGTAACCCTAGTCAGGCAACCCTACTGGTACCATTTGGGGGTAATCTCCCAATATTTAAACTTTTTCTTAATGCTGACACTTTGTATCCAAATAACACTGCCATCAAGTTTATTCCCACAGCAGTCCGACTTAGGAGTTCCAAAGTTGTAGATCTTTACGGAAACGGAATGGCAGCTTGCTGCATGGCTCTTGTGGTTTAACAATCGGTATTCTGATAGCGCCTCACTCTCTCCTTCAGGGCTGTTAAGTCGATTCCGACTCATAGCGGCCCGACAGGACACAGAACTGCCTGTGTGGGTTTCCAAGACAATCTCTTAAGGGAGTAGAAAGTATCATCCTTTTTCATAGGAGCTGATGGGTTCAAACTGCCGACTCTGTAGCTAGCAGCCCAATGAGTAATGCACTGCACCAGGACGACAAAAAATCCAATTCACTACCATCAAATGGATTCCAACTCAGTGATCTTATATAAATGGATTTCCCAGACCACAAATCTTTATGGGAGAAGCTGGCCTCATCTTTTGCCCAAGAAGTAGCTGATGGGTGTGAACCACTGACTTATGGTTAGAAGCCCCGTGCTTAACTGGATGCGCCCCGGGACTTCTGTAGTGTGTCGCAAACAGGACTTTGATCTACACGGGAAACCACTTTTGTGATGGTAAGTAAACCTGTCAAATCTCAAGGTGTGGGCTGAGCCCTGGTGGCATGTAGTGAATGTGGGGCTGCAGCCCACTGGCTTGGCGGTTCAAATCTAGCAGCAGCAGCTGTCCAAGAGCAAGGTTGGGCCTCCTACTCCCACCAGAGCGGTAATGCCCGCCCCCCTCCCAAAAAGATCTCAAGGTGTGTCTGTATATGCACATGTATAGCACAAGCACAGTTGTGTTTATGTTCACTTTTATAGCTGACTCTTGCAGGGTATAAAGTATCTATTTATGACCTCTGAAGTCAGGTGCTTCAAGAAAAGGTTATTACCTAAGCCCACGGCACTGACTCCTTTGCAAAAATGGTGTGTTTTAAACTAGTAACCACTCATCATTGCTTTGTGTAGTCCAGATAATGTTCTTACGCAAACCAAAAGCCAAACACATTGCCATTTGAGTAATATAGTGGTTACGTGACTACAGGTCAGCAGTTTGAAACCACAAGCTGCTTTGTAGAAGACACAGTTTTCTGCTCCCTTACTTTGAGTATGATAGTCTTAACTCAGTTCACAAATGGCAGATTCTATGCTACAGAAGAAAACACTCTTCAAGTAAAGACAACAGTGCCATAAGCTAAAAAGACACACGCTGACCAAGAGCAATGTTAGTTTTTTTGGGGGGGGCATCACTGCTCTCCGGTGGTGGGAGTAGGAGGCCCAGCCCCAGTGCTGGAATTGAACCTCCGTCCCAGTGGGTCGCAGTCCCGTGCACAACCACTACGCCACCGGGGCTCAGCCCGCAATGTTAGTTTTGTATGGGGAAAAAGGGGTCTAAGACTAGAAATATGATAGGTCTTGCTCGGAACTGCTTGAGATTGAGGACACATGAAAAGTAATGAGATGTAAAAGGCATATTCTTTTGGCTTTTTCAAACTGGAACTCTTCGTAAGTGCTTCATGTTCTCACCTTCAGCAAGGGTGTGTTATCTACTTATCTCAAGTTGTTTAATAAGTCTTCCTCCAATCCTAATGTCATATTCTTCGTGTACATGGTTTCTACTTGCTAAGCATAGACTGGAGAAGTACGGTGAGACAATACAACCCTGATGCCCATCTTTCCCAACTTTAAACCATGCAGTATTCCCTTCCCTGTTTGCAGAACTGCCTCTTAACCCATGCAGATTCCACACGAGCACAATGAAGTGTTCTGGAATTCCTGTTATTCTCAAGGCCATCCAGTTTGTTAGATCCACAGTTGAATGCCTTTGCAGTCAATTAAAAACAAGCCAACATCTTTCTGGTGTTCTCTGCTTTGAGCCAAGATCCATCTGACATCAGCAATGACACCCACATCCCCTTCTGGATCAGCTGGACACCCTGCAGCCCTGTCAAGGAACTGCTGCAACCCCCGTTGATCCATCACCAGCCAAATTTCAACTTGCACGCTGGATCACATCAAAATGCTCCTGAATCAGGGATGGCAAGACCTCATCTCTCATACGTTGGACATGTTGAGAGCAATTCCAGGAAAAATCATGCTTGGAGATCATGCTTGGTGGAGGCTGACTGAAAACGATGACCCTGGACGTGGTGGGTTGGCACAGTGACTGTAACTAAGCATGGATGAGGATGGAGAAGTGTTTCTTCTATTGAGAGTTGCTGAGTTAGAAATGACTTGATGACATGTAACAATGCTGTCCAACAGTACTTAAAACAAATTAGGATAGAGACCCACATGAAAAGCCTCTCTTCATGGAATTGTTGCCTCATGTTTTCACTTATCCAACCCCCCTATTTAAGTCTAAATTAATGGGTAATTCTGGAGGCCTTTTTCAGTCACAAATCAGAATCAAACTGGTGGCAGTGAGCTTGTGTGTGTGATTTGTCTGTAACCCTACATTTCTGTCTTGATTTAAAAACAATGCTATGCCAAAAACAAAACATTAACGCTCATGTGTGCCCAACACAGCAAATGGTGTGAATACTTTAATTCATGATGAAATACCTATATTTAGAACTCATTTAAAAATTCTTATTCTTTCCAACCCCTTGCCCTTACAATTTTTTAGGTTCTAAAACACAGGTTCATCCTGGGGGAATGGAAATGTCTATACATACGCATTTTATTTCACCTCAGATTGTCACTGCAGATGAAAACAAGAGGAGGTATGTTCCCTGGGATGTCCTGTAGTGGAGAAGACCCACCTTCCTGCAGAAGCTCCAATAGGAAATGTTTCAAGATTTATGAACAACAGAAAACCAAAAAACCCTCACTGCCATCATATTCTAACTCATCATAACCAAGTGGAGTAGATTTGGCAGCTATCCCCAGGGTCAGCAGTTCCATGGCAGAAAGGCTTTCTTCTCTTATGTTGGAAACCCATGGGTGAGTCTCCGAGTTGGAATAGCTTTGAGGGCAGTTCGAGTTCTCTGCCTTACCTGCCTCTGGAGGGGCGGCTAGAGCTCTCACCACAGACCTTGCACTGGCCCACCACGTCAGCAGAGCTCCTTTGAGAGATGACAGAGGCTAGTAAAGGTAGCCACTTAGATAACGAGAAAAGAACTTTCTAAAAACTTATGTTGGTGAAATTAAAACATAATTGATTACTTAAAAAAATACAAACAGGAGAATTAAATTTGGGTTAGTAATATTTTGGTCAATTAGGGTTCCACATTAGTGTCCTTAGAAATGATTGCAAATGTTGTCTGTTGACACGATCTGTAATGAGATCTTCTGTTTCATTTTTGAAAATGTCTTGTTATGTGTTTTGTTTTTGAGCATCACTGCCCTCTGGTGGTCGTGGGAGCTACCCCAAAATGTCTTTTTACAGATAGGTACAGACACGGACATCAGCTCGTCTGTGGTTTTAGTAGAGCATATTCATCACTTGACAGTATTTTTTCTTGGTATTCATTCATCTTCCAGCATGTTTTCCTTGCAGATGGATGGACAGAGGCTGCCAGGAAGGGCTCTAGCAGCCCTGCAGAGGGCCCTGCAGAGGGCACAGGGGCAGGCAGTGTTTTGTTCTGTTGCACACAGGGCAGCGCTGAGGCAGAATTGTCTCAATAGCATGCCTTTGCTGATTTTCACAAGGTTCGTTTTTAATCAACTACATACACTTTTCTGCTCCGTGTGACATTGACCATCAATCACATGACCTTAGATCCACTCTTGTGTTAAACCTGTAGCTGCTTCACATGATCTATTGAGACCAATTCTCCAATCATGTCAAATAAAAATGAGCACTAGTGGTAGCAGTGTCTTACTCAGGAGTTAAGAGAACCACTCAGCATCATTGGTGTTTCTTAAATGACTCGCTGTTGCTTCCAATGTCTTATTCTTGAGGTAACTCAGAGATAGTCTAATAGGCAATTTTTCTTTCTGTGGACGTTTCTGCAAGCAAATACAATCTAATTCAACATCAGTAAAGTTTCTCTGCTTGGATAACAAATGTGAAAACGGGTCAACAAGTTAAACTTTGCTTGCAGCTTGTCATTTTAGCCAAGATTATGCTGTGGTATTATTTACATACTTTCTAATTCTTGACTACTGCTACATAACTGGAAAAATTGCGATTGTGCCGACATGCACAAGGGAAGTCTTCAAAGAGTGTGTTGAAAAATCCCACTATCTTTTCATTCATATTTCCACGAACATTCTCCAATCCTCTGCACTGTGCCAACTTCAAGGCCAGCAGCTGAACACCAGCAGCAGCTCCACCGGAGCAATGGCCTTCTGCTCCCGTCGACATTGACAGCCTTGGAAACGCACAAGGGCAGCTCTAACCCATCCTCGAGGGAAACTCAGAGTTGGAATTGCAAGCAGAGTTTGATTTGGGAGTTTGGTATTGTATTCCCAAAGGACAGCTAGACTTTCTAAGTAAATGAACTCCACTACATTTTGAAGCTTGCACTAATATACTTCCTCTGTTTTGACATGAGAATGAACGGACAATTGGAAAAAACAAATTGACAAGATACGTGACACTCAAAGCACGGTCAGGTCACCGTGATGTTCCACGTGGCAAAACGAAGCTGTGAGCGGGCGCCTAAGCAGTTGCTGTAGCAAAGAATCAAGTGTGTCAGTTGTAAATGACGAACATGGATGCACTCCAATAAAACTTTATTTATAGACACAGAAATGTATATTTCATATAATTTCCAAGTGTCATGATATAGTATTTATCTCTTTGTATCCTCACAACTATTTAAAAACAGTTCTCAGCTCCAGCCCCTCTAAAAGCAGGCAGCAGACTGGTTTTGCACCCCCATGCTGCAGTTTTCAGATCTCTGCTTGAGAAGATTTAATACATTGAAGTCCAGAATGGCTCAGGAACACTTAAAAAAATAAAAAGCCAATCATATATATATATAGCTAAAAGTTAAGATTTAGTAAATGTTTTCCATAGAGAAGTTATAAAATATTATTGCTTCTGAGGGATAGAAACCAAACTGATACAAGCTATAAAAGCCAGCAACTACATGGCTACTCAAAAAGCAACCTTTACAATTCCTATTTAAAGAGACTGAAGATCAAAATAATGAGAATTCTATTAAAGGCTTACTACATTGAACCAGCTTTAAAAAGAAGCCATAAGAAGGTATACGAGATTCCACACATCTTTCAGAATAAATGCATTTGTGTCGAGAAATATATTCTTAGAAGGTGGTTTCAAAACGTTTCTTAAAATATTCCACTACCTTTTCATTCCATTTCCACAAAAACATTATGTGGCCTTCTTGCCATACCTTGTTGACGTACTCAAGGAAGGATCAAGAAGCCAACACTACTGAAATGCCAAAGGATTAAAGGGATTTTTCTTCAGTTCGGAGACTGAACATCAGCTTGTTAATGAAGGAAGTGACTACGTTCTACTCAGCTGCAAGAATACAAACAGAATACCCTAGTACTTGTCAACAAAACCACCAGTCGTCAGTATCTATATAAGAAAACATTTCTGAAGCCTTTATTTACAAAAGCTTTAAAACAAGTAATACCCTCTGTTTTGCAAATAACATTTTGTTTAAAAAGGACCACCCAGTCACAGCATTGTCACACCATGAATAAAGAATGTACAAGGGAGAAAACCATTGTGGCTGACATTTTGAGATTTGCTAATATTACTGATTGAAGTGTAGATATAACACATCATAGCTTGTAGTCCATCATTTCAGGGTAGAGTTAATGATCATCAAAACATCTTCCTACACATGCTCTGGTCTGGTCACATTCTGGATGGCAAAATATTTTTCACAGTCTCTTTTGTCAACATATATAAAATAGATTGCAAAGATATACACAAAAAATAAACAAGCATTACACGCCTCAGGTAATTTTATTAGCTATATAGATATATATGTGTGTGTGCACACATATATATCCGTTGTATTTTGTTGTTTTGCACCAAGTTTATTATTTTTGCAGCAACTATGAAAACACAATTTTTTGTCTTCTGATTTATTTTGGTACAAAATATACCTAAAGACTCGCTATCTTTGGAGCTTAATGAAATTGATTTGTAGAATCAACAAATCAAGAGCGTCCTAAGTATGGCTAAAAAATAAAAAGTGATGGAATAAAAGAAGCAGATCAAGAGGTGTGTGCGATCTTAAAATAACTGCAGCCTCGACATCTTGGAGACCAGTTTCCTGGAGTTACTAAAAATTTCAATCAGATGGGACTTTTCCTGAAGGGTGTAAAGCTGGTTTGAAAATCTCTTTAAACACAGAGCAGCCTACACGTGCCAAAGAGAAACTGACAGACAGGAGATGTGCTTGGAAGATTAAACACTATGCACAGAAACAGCAGTTTCTAAGTTCCTCAGTAGTTTCTTTTGTCTTTTTTTTTTTTGGGGGGGGGGTGGTTGGTCTTCATGAGTCACCAATTTACACAATTAATGTGCTATTTTCTGTGGATCAAAAACAATACTGTTTAAAGTTGGCAGATGGTCATTTTTCCAGCTAAGAGCAAGAAAAGCCAAAATTTCTGATAAAACAGAGGATTTTGAGTTATAGTCACTCTCTAAAGTGCAAAATTGATGGTCCACAATCTCAAATAGCTAAAACTCTTGTAGAATGGAAGGGAGACATGAAACAGGGAAATAAATTACAGTCAGTGCTAGTTAATTTAAGAGAGGGGAAAGATAAACCAAGCCCAAGCAGGTGAAATTTATCAAAATATTAAATATGCTGTGGCTCCCCCCACTCTCTGTCACACACGCTTGCTAACAAGGGTCTAAGTTAGGGCCAAATTTAACCTGAATGCTTTTCTATTTATGAAGATCTGAAATAGGAATGGTCTTAAGGGCTGACAGGCAGAAAATAAGTGGGCTCTGAAAGGGAAAAATAAGGTATCATCTACTGTCCAAGGGATTCAACCAGAGATAAAACCTATATACAAGCATGTGTGTAGTTGAAATAAAATAAAAACGAAAGGGCTCTTTCATGTCATGACTGCTTGTTGGCTTCCTCTTCATATGCATTCCCTGTTCCGTTCTGTACATAGGATGAACCAGAACCAAGGCCATACAAATGACCACAATATTTGGCATCATCAATATGATCTTCAAAGAACATCTAAAAGGGAATTTTGGGGAGGTGGGGAAAAAAAGAAAAAGAAAACAAAAAGATAATTTTAACCAAAGGGAATTAATTTATATTTCAGCAATGTAAACACTGAAAACTCATTTCTAAGGTGTTTCTGTCAGGCCGCACAAAACTAAGGGATAAACTGAAGTTCTCAAGAAGGAGGGGGCTCAAAGACAATAAAAAAGGATACTATGTACAAAGTGGGTAAATCCTTTTCTTTTTTAGACCAGTGTTACAAGAGTTTGCCATCATACATTTCTAATAGTTTTAATAGTAAGAATAAATGAAAACAGTCAATGACATGGAAGACGTAGTTTAGGTTTTCAAGCTGCCACGAACCTTTGTGCAAGACACCTTTGTTACAAATAAAAATCAAATTATTAAAAATTTTCTGAGCACAATTATACTAGGTTACTGTCCTTGAAGAATCCATGACAAAAAAAAGATGACAAATTAACGCCAGAGAATTCATCACTCAGTGAACCAGTAAGAAATTTTAAAAAACGTAAAGCTGAAAATTGAAAGGGGGTTTTTAATTCTGTAATGCAGCATTGGGAAGTATAAAAGAATCCCTTGTCACGAAGATACAGTCTGTATCATTTCTAAATATCAGGTGGCAAAACAAGACTACTATTTGTAGTTACCTACACAGTTTTAAATCCTCAGATTTCTGAATCAATGCCTTGATGTCTGCAAAAGAATACTTATAGTCCATTTTATTTTTTGTGTGTAATCAATTCTCTTCTCTTTGTATTTACCTATAGGGAGGTATATCTGTATAGAATATATTCTTGTGTTAAATTCCATGTATTTTCACATCTAACTTTCTTATATTTGATGAGTTTCTCTCTGCCTCTTAGCAATGAATTAGGGTTGCCCCATATGAATTCTGATTCTATTACCACAGTTTTAACCCTCTTGGAATTAAATATGCCTAAGACTCAAAATATTAAAAAGCATTGATTCCTACTCTATAAAATTTGGAGTCAGGACATAAAGGCTGATAAGAGCAATGACTTTTTTACAAGCAGTTTATCCTAACGAAAAAGCAACGCTTGGCCACATCTAACACATGGAGTCTTTGACTTGGTCGAAGCAGCACTGATGTGGTGGGAAGAAATCTGAGCTACCCCACTCCTAATCTACATCAGCTTGCATACAAAGTTCTCAGTTTATTATCTGTTACAAGTGGCAGTTGTACTGGGGAACCCGTGTAGGTCCTATGGATCCCTTAAGGAGACCTGTTCAGCAAAATCTTTTCAAAATAGAACTATGACCTTTTTCAGTCAAATGGTAGAATATCCACCCAAAATAGTCACAATTTTTTTTGACAATACTGCATTACCCTTTCTCAAAAAAAAAAAAAAAAAATCAAAGCTAGTAACCTCTGGTATCAGTTTTCTCTTCTAAGAAATACAGTTGAATCTCTCATTCAAATCTTGAATCTATACAGAATTAGCCTTAGTCCTCCATTTCTGAACTACAGTTTAAGAGAATTTATTTATTTATTTTTTTTAGGCATCACTGCCCTCAGGTGGTGGGAGTAGGAGGCCCAGCCTTTGCTCCGTGGAGCCGGAATCGAACCTCCATCCCAGTGGGCCGCAGTCCCGCGCACAACCACTATGCCACCGGGGCTCAGCCCGAGAATTTATTTTAAAAATTAAAGTTCTGGATTGTACACACACCATAATCTCTGGTAACAAAGGTTGGAGATTCAAGGTCTCCCAGAAGCAGATGGAAGACCTGGCCCTCTGCTTCCAAAACCATCAGCCACTGAAAACCCAGGGGGCACAGTTCTACTCTGACAAAGACCAGGCCTCTGCAAATCAGAACATGGTGGCAACTTGTATTTTGACTTCTAAATGGTTGAGGACTTCATTTAAGTTTGGTGGGTATGCTCTTTGCAATCTCTAGTTATAGCTTCACTTACTGCCAAAAAACCTTTTCCAGAGATAAAATTTTTAATGCTTTAAAAACATAACCAAATGAAAAGGGCATTGATGTCTTCATACTTCTCTCATTTTGAAAAAGGCCATTCCTGTAAGCAATGAATCAGATCCTGCTTGATGTTGTGGTCCTATCCGCTCCAGCTCTAACTGCTCGGCAACTTCTTGTAATCCCCCCTGGAAGGAGAAAAAAAGCCTGTCAGCAGAGTACAACCCCTTCAATTCACAAATTTTATAATTAACCGATACATAAACAAAGGGTAGTCGGTAAAGATAGAGCTTAAGCAGACTGTAAAACTAGACACTGTGTAATACTAATATATTAATTGCATGTGGAAAAGTAATAACAAAGAGTGAGATTTGTTGATCTTAATCATGTCTAAAGTATGAAAGAGGCAAGTTACTTTCCTATTAAACCTAAAAATATGGGGAAAAAATTTAAAAAAACATGGAAGGGGAGAAAAATTATACACAGGACAATATTTAGAAAACACCTTGAATGGTCTGTACCTACATCAGTCTGTGTGGAAGTCTTCAAACTTTCCTTAAACTTCCCATCAATCCAATTTAAGATATGTTGGATTGTGTGTATGTGTGTTTATATTGTGAATTGGGTGAAGGTTTACGAGCACATCTGCTTTCCATCAAATAACTCATACACATTTTTTTCCCACTTCATTAATCATATTCCCCACAATGCCAACTCCGGTACTTTCCATCTAAGTATTTTTATAAAACAAAGTCCTTATGAGTAATCAAGAATTTACTATATATTCAGCTACAGCTGTGTTAAAGAAAAATGTCATTAAAACTGCTAAACAAGCTCTTTTAAAATCTGTCTAAGCAGTATTGCAAGGATTGAAATAGAAACAATGAGATAGTAAAAGGGGGAAAAGAAGGAGAAAGAAAAGGCAAAAAGAAGTGAAATAGCGTGAGAGAAAAAAAAGGAAAAAAACACAAGAGAAAGAATAAAGAGTACCACCAATAGTACAAAGAAATTCTCTTCCAAATTGCTATGGTCTTTAAGAGCAACTAACCCTTTTACATAACAGCTTGAAATAGTGCTTTGCACAGCAGTTGCTTCTGTGTTAAAAATAGGAGGAGGATTAGGTATCATTAGCAACTGCTTAGGAAAGCAACAGAATAGGGTCACAGAGTATGGCTGTCTGTAGTTTAAAAACCATGTTAGTTCTTGACCTAAACTTTAACACAGCAATTCACTAAGGGTCTATTCAGTATACCTTATATGTGTAGAGATTTCTTGATGATATACATCTGTTGCTATACAAGTAACTGTTGCTATACAAGTGTGTCAATTTAAAAAGCCACATCCTAAGATAGATGAAAATGTACTGGCCGTGGGTTCCCAACCTGTATTAAGGGTTCAAGGAAGGGGTGGCAGGACTGGGCTTCTGGGAAAGCTTACTTGAGTCATAGCTAAGAGATCCTCAAAGTTACACAGACTTTGACTGCTCTTATCTGCCACAAGCATATTTCTTTCTTTCTTTCTTTTTTTTTTTTTTTTTGGGGGGGGGCTTCACTGCCCTGAATATTTCTTTTAAAACACCAAAAGCACTGCTATTAAGTTAATTCTGACTCAAATGCGCCTGCCCCCAAGCCATGGCATTTTCCATTACTTCATATGCATGTGGACTACAGAACTCATACATTTCAATTGTGATGCTGGAGACTGAAAGGATCATAGATTGCTAAAACGGCAAAGGGGTCTGTTTCAGAAGAAGTTTTTAAGGCCAGAGCGCTCCGAAGAGGCAAGGAGGGTCAGAACTGTATACTTTGTGATGTCTTGCATACTTTGGACATCTTGTCAGGGAAAGCCAGTCCCTGGAGGTCTTGACGCTTGGTAAAGCGGAAGGGGAGCTAAAGAGGCTCTCAAGGAGGACTGACACTGGGTGGCGAAGGACAATATGCTGTGTTTTTTCTGTTGTGCACAGGCTTTCTATGCATTGTAAAGGACTGAATGGTACCTAACAAAAACAACGACGACGACGACAACGACAACAGCTACTGAGCTGACTTCTCTGCCTTGAATTTACTTAGCCCAGAAGATACCCTGGAAGTCATGATTTTAATTGAATCTTATTCTCTGCATTGTATTGATAAATCCAAGACTAGTCCTGTTACTCATTCTTTTGTTCCATAAAGTTATTTTCAATAGCAGTGATCATCATCCCTATAACACTGATGAGAAAAGCAATTTTAGAGCTAGTAAATGTTTGTGCAATAATCAATATCCTTTTTTTCTCAAAGGCCTTCCAGTGAGACTAAGACAAATATATCATTATTGAGATAAATTGTTTTGTAGTGAGCCATTATCACAGGAATATGTTTAAATCCTTTTGGTTTGGTATAAACCTATACTTGTATGAAATGGAACCCAGGAGCAATACTTTTGTACTTACCCTCATGGCAAAAACGGTAGGTAAGGTATAAGGTTTCCAAACTTACATGGCCTAAATTACAACAAAAAGTTACTCAGTGGTCCTTTAACAATTAAAAACGTTTGTAGTATAGTCCATATGCGGTAAAAAGGTATGGGTATCTGCTTTTGCAGCTTTCCTGGATTACCCTAGCGTGCACGCACACACGCACACACACACAGTGGTGCTATAACCCACTCTGGGAACACTACACTAAATCAACCTTGTTTTCACTGAAAAAAGAGGGAACAAAGTATACCTAATGAAACAACAACTTTGGCTAAAATCTTAAAGCTATTTTAAAAATGTACACACACAGAAAAATAACATCAAAATATACTTGTGTTATCAAGAAACTCATAGGGGTACTTTTCCCCTATTGCAGAAACTTTCTCTTTACAGACAAATTACAATTTAGAAAACATTACACATATGAAGCAGCAACAAAAAGTTAGCTGTTGTCTCGGAAGGGCCTGCATATTTATTATTTACCACAAACAAGCTGACTCCTTTAAGTTACAAAGGAGATCATATTAAGTATGTAATCTAATCCTGGAAACACTATTGTGCAACTAAAGCCAAGAAAATTGCCTGTGAGGAAGACTAGTTAAAAGGATAAACTCTTTTCATTACACTATTAAAGATATCTCCCTATCACTGGACACCTCAGATTTCATCTCACAGCAGAGTGTTTATCGAGGACAAGCAGCTCTCAGGAGTACAGGACATCTCGCTCACCCTTACACTTCTGGCCTGCTCATGGTCTTCACTCTGACAAGCAGTGACAAACATCTGACCCCGAGTTTCAATTTTGTTGAGCATTTTTTTTCTGGCAATATACACCAAAATTTTACAAAATAGTTTCCTTTAAGTGATTTGTTTTTAATGTATGAAAAGAAAATGATCAACCAATTTAACTGCAATTAACATTACACTAAAAAGTATAGTTTGAATCTGATTTTAAAACATGGGCATCACAGACAGCGCCATTGAGAAGCTTACTTTGAGATTTTTGCAGCTCTTCATGAGGTACTTCACATCATAAATGACAGGAAAAAACAATCGTAGGATCTCAAAAAAGTCTAGTTCTTCTTCAGGCAAGTTAGAGTTGGTCAGGATTTTGATTAAATAGCCAAAGTCATAACCACTACAAAGAGTCAAAAGAATACAGAAGAACACCTAAGTATCATAAATATGGAAAAAATTCTGAGTTACAGACAGAAACAATACTGCCAAAAAAAAATAAAGCTTACATTTGTAATAAAATGATACATCCTCTTATGGGAAGTGCTAATAACCTGTTACTTTTAATTGTAACACTCAGAATTAGCAATACAGTGATTGACACCCCTATGCCATGCCTGCTATCTCTTCCCATAGTAGACACTTCCGAAAAGAAGCAATAACAACAAATGCGAACTTCAGAAAAATCTAAGGTAAGAAATTTTTTTCTTGGAAATACTTGATTGGAAGTGATATATATTTGATGAGATGCTATAAATACCCTTGTGAGGATACAACATATTAATTTAATTTCCACAGTATTTACTTCTAATTTAAATAAGGGGAAGCGGATTTACCATCGAAGACCAAGAATATCAAAGTGTAAGCAGGAATGCCTACACTTCTAGTGCTTAGCAACTGGCCAACACTATGTTTACTTAGTACTATGGTTAAAGTAAGATTACGTTTTGGGGGGACTTCTAAATTTCTTCAATTATTTACCTACTAGAAATAAAAGACCAAGAAAATACTTAATGGCATTTAGTAGAATAAAATCTCCTAATGTATTTTGACAAATATGCACTTATTCCAGGCTCAATTTAAGATTCTAAACTGTAGTTAGCATCTTTTTTTTTTTTTTTGCATCACTGCTCTCCGGTGGAGGGAGTAGGAGGCCCAGCCCCACTGCTCATAGTTAGCATCTTGATATCCTCGATGCCTGGCATGCATTTGCTGAATATATTTTATGAAAATGCATGTCATGTGAAATAAAAAGACAGAGAAAGGCTTCCCAGTTATTTTGTCGCCTCATGTCTAGGGAATAAAAATAACTCAAAAACTCACTTAAAGTAACAAAAAATTAAGTCTTATCTCTTTAGGTACGACTAATTATGTTCATTATGTCTAGCTCGAGTAACTGGAGCTTTGCAGGAAAGTTGACATAATGAAGAGCCCTTCACCACAATCATTCCTCAGACCAGAAATGAACTCTGAAGTGTGCAGGAGACTCCCATTTAAAATAAATGTTGACAGAGAGCGAAATGTTCACAGATATTACTAGCTGCTTTCAAGAAGCAAGAAAATGTATTGAAATTGATGGTGGTAGTAATTGCTAAATTATGCTTGATGTAATTGAATTATGGATTGTTCTAATTGTAATACTGGGAGCAAGAGCTCCCAATAGTTGATTCACAAAAAACTACTTAACGAGAAATAAATGTCCATCTAAGCGCATTGGCATGTGTGTAACAGAATGTTTCAAATGAAAAAAAATGTAACATAAGGTCACATCACCTCACTACCAGACCAAGTAGTGCCCAGTTACAAGTTTAGTTCAATTCACTCCACTGAAGCTAGTTTAAGTATGAACACTCACTTACCTTGGGAATGGTTTTATTTTCAGCAATTGTTTTGCAATTTAATTTTTTTATAAAAATAAAACTTCCTATTATTAATAATTTAATGTGTGCACAGCACTTTACTAGCTGCTTTGAGACACATTATTACAATCTTGCATGCTATTTTTCTAAATGATGACTTCCCTGAATCCAGTTAAAAAAAAAAAAGTTAACCTTTCTTGATAGGTTAATCCTTAGAATCCTTTACCCCCTTGCTTTTCAACATATTCTTGTGCTTTAGGTGAAAAGTCACACAGCCCATCAGCTTTCCCTTCTATCATGCACACAGGAATGGTTCTGTCACTGGATGCAATCCCCACCATGCCCCAGAACCTTCCCTAGTTCCACCCTGCTCTTATTTTTCATTCATTCTGTTTCCCTTCCCTTTCTTCTCATCTTTTTTTCTTTCATTTTTCTTTTGGCCATCACTGCTCTCTGGTGATAGGAGGAGGAGGCCCAGCCCCACTGCTGGAATTGAACCTCCAATCCAGTGGGCTGCAGTCCTGCGCACAACCACTACACCACCGGGGCTCAGCCCATCTTATCATCTTTTCTTTTGGGGAAATGGTACCTGTTTGGTCTCCAGTAGCTGAGTATTTTCCTAGGGACCATATTTCTAGTGAGTATTATTTTCTATGCCAGTCTACTATGCAGCCAAAATGTGGTCTCAGGCAGTGGCTTCAATTCTAAGTTTGAAGGGCTTTAGGGTAGTTCTCTGGAGGTTCTAGTCTACATGAGACCATGATGTATAGTAAAATGGAAATGTGGGGGCTGAGCCCCAGTGGCGCAGGGTTGGCGGTTCAAATCCAGCAGCAGTTCTCCAGGAGCAAGGCTGGGCCTCCTACCTCCCACCAGAGGACAGTGATGCCCCCCCAAAAACAAAACAAAAATGGAAATTTTGTTCTATATTTCTCACCCATTCTAACCAGGACCTTCCATTTTGTTTCCTGCTAGAGTGGTCAATCATAATGGCACCACTCGGCTCTTCTGTTGTCAGGCTACTTCTTTGAGTCTTTCGTTTTCACCAGTGTCACTCAAACCAAACAGGAAGAAAACTGTTGCATCTTAGAGGACCACTTACAAGCTTTTAAAACCAGACACTAGTCACCAATGTAAGATATGTAGAATGCTATCTGTATGAACCACCTATGCTAGTTGGTTCAGATGTCCTATTTAAGGTTAGAGTACTTAGGCTTCAAGCTTAATAGTCCAGTCACATGCGCTGTCTGGCTATAAATAATGCTGTATATACTCGAGTATAAGTCAACCCGAATATCTGTGAGGCACCGAATTTTACCACAAAAACTATGCTAAAAAACCCAGCTTATACTCAAATATATAAAGTAAGTTCCCCGAACTAGAAACAGCTATGAACGTAAAAACATCCATAACGCTACCTATGATGGAGTTCAAGTATACTCCCGATTATGCCTATCATCCTATGTATCCTGCTAGTTCAGCATATATATATATATATATATATGGTTGGAGGATCGGGCATGTTACAGCATTTACTGTCAATTGAAACAAAAACTCACTGCTATGGAGTTGAAGATGACTCATAGTGACCCCATAGGATAGGGCAGAGGTGCCCACGTGGGCTTCTGAGATTGTAACTGTGTTCACAGGAGCAGGAAGCCTCACCTCTCTCCTATGGAGCAGTTGGTAACTCCAAACTGCTGACCTTGTGGCTAGCTACCCTCTATGGCACCAGCGCTCCAGGATTTACCCTACCTGCCCTTTACTCTTAAGTATCTGTCGTCTTCCTTTGCCTTCGCCGTACCTTACTGTCTCCCCTCCCGATTGTGGACCACCTTTCCCATCACCAGAATTAAGATTACTGTTTAGTCTGAATCCCTAGAATCTTACCACAGTGCCTGGTATGTGGCAGACAATTATATTTTTTTAAATGAACGGTTTCACTTATGAAAATATAAAAGAAAAGTTAACAACAAAAAAACAAAACAACAGTTTAGAAGACGTTAAGTAACTTCGGCCGTCTATACTCTTCTCACTATGCAACGCTCTCTCTCCCAGGCCAAGATGGATCCCTCATTATTACATTAAACTTTACGGAGGCCAACTTCACAATACCTGCTAAACCCACTGCTAGGGTGCGGACTCACAGCAGCCTTAGAGCACAGAGTTGAACTGTCCGACTCGGCTGCCAAGGCTGTGGATCTTTACAAAAGCAGACTGTCCCATCTTTTTCCTGCAGAGGGATGGTGGGTTCAAACTGTTCACCTCTCCGCAGTCGAGCACGGAACCACTGTGGCACATGGGGGCTCCTAGACCAGTTCTTGAGAACCAAGATTAAAAATGCTGATAGCAGTGACCCAAGCAAACATGATGCACGCACAAACTGGTAGCACAAATGCCTTTTTAGGGCAGTCTTTTTACCTATGAAATGATAACCATTTGACCCCTTCACAGAGGACTACTCCCGATGTCATAAGAAGTTCTGCAAAATATTGGGTCTCAATTCCTTCCTCCTCATGTTTTTTAAACTGGATACCGGATGTAGTTAGTAGTTCTATAGAGTCCTGGGCATACATGTCCTCCCTGGCAGAAGAAAGAGAAAGACAATATCAAAAGTGCCATACTTTATAGTAACAAACTCAAAAACCTGGCTCCTCTTTCATCTACAACCACAGTGCAGAAACAACAGAGTGAGGATTAGCTTGGCTCGAAGTGTTCCAACGATTCAGTATAAAGAAATATGTAATTTAAATACAAAGGTAAATGTCCCAGAAAAGTATTTAGATCTTAGGTATTCATTCAAAGAAGTCCAAAGGTGATATTCAAATCTTGGTCATCAGCTCAATTTCATTTACTATTCACAAGTTTACATAGTTTGAAAAGAAGTCTTCGTCCAGGAGAGACTACCACAAAGTGACAGATCTGATCCTTCCGAGGCTCAGTGTTAACAGCCATTGTAATGCTGCACCAGAACTGTGAAGGCCTATGTTCATCTCCCCTGCTCTCAGCAGCACCAGAAAAGTGACCAACGAAAACACGTGACTACTACAGTCCATCCTCAAGACAGAGTCTTCACACAAAGAATGAGCCTTCATGTGGTTCAAGTCAACCTGTTCTAAGGTCTCTGCTGTAATGGCTATAAATTTCTTCTTCCAACACTCCTAATCCTAGAGGATTACCTTCAAATTCAAGCCAATAAATCTAGTTATCAAGCAATCCCTTGAGATTCCATTGAAATAAAAAGCCACGGCTAAACACAAATATACAAGTGCCCAAATTATTAAAGTTGGCAAAATGCAAGCATGTTTCTAAGAATGCATGAGTATTCTGTGAATTGGCCACTAAATTTAACTTTTTATTTACATATTAAAACAGTAAGATTTTCTGGTTTCCACCCTGAGATTTTTGTTTGTTTGTTTGTATTTTGTGGCATCACTGCCCTGGTGGGAGTTGGAGACCCAGCCTTGCTCCTGGAGAGCTGCTGCTGGTTTTGAATCGTCAAATCCTGTGGGCTGCAGTCCCACACACAACCACTGCGCCACTGGGGCTCAGCCATCCACCCTGAGATTTATAGGAGCAATTCTACCCTGCCCTGTAAGGTGGTCGCTATGAATCGGCAGCATCGCAATGGGAGTGAGTTCAGTTTGGAGTTGGATTTAGAAACAATTAAAATTCTATTCAAGCTAAAACAAAACAAATTAAACTAAAAAGTATTTATCACTTAGGCCAAGGCATAGTCCTAAGGCTTCCACTCTAAACATTAATTTTAATATGCTTTTGCAAAGCAGCAAAGCTGGCAAATGCAGAAAAACTGCAACAGTCATTTTTAATAAAACTGTTGGAAAATCCATTTGGAAAATGCCATCCTATCCTACCTGGATGAATTCAATATGTGTTTCTTCTGTTTAACAGTTCACATTGTTGCCTCATTCTACAAAAATAACATGTACCTTTAAAAACTAGACTCTCACTCAGAGAGGAAGCTTTTTGTTAAGTGAAGAAGACTTGACATATTTACTGAGGAAGATCCAAGACACAGACTTCAGTATGGATTACACCTCAGCATAAAGAAAACAAAACAAATGGACCAATAAGCAGCATCATGATAAAAAGAGTAAGGATTGATGTTATCAAGGAATTCATTTTACTTGTATCCATAATTAATAATTTTAGGCCCAGCAAGGAAGAAAACAAAAACAAAGAATACAACTTAACTTAAAAAGCAAATAACCTAAAAGCCTGGTCAGGTACATTATGGCAAAAGGACAATATATAGGAATTAGAAATCATTTCAAAGGATTGCTATTAACAATTGCACCATATGAAACATAAGTGTTACATTCATAACGAAAATAAAAATATAGATGTAAAACTATAAGGAAATGCTAGGAAACTGAGTCACTTTTCTGTATTCTCTAAATCTGCAAGAATTATGTTACTTAGTAAACAGAAAGGATGCAAAATTGTTAGCTGGTGTTTTAAATGCCATAATTGTATGAGTCTTCTACAAAGAAAAATGAGCTCATCTTTCTTTCATGTCCAAAATTCAGCATTGAAAAATATGTTTGTTTTGGGGAAGAGCATCACTGCCCTCTGGTGGTCATAGGAGCTACCCAGCCTTACTGCTGCTGGATTTGAACCGCCAGGCCAGTGGGCCACAGTCCCACACTCAACCACTACACTACCGGGGCTCAGCCCAATATTTGTCTTTTTGGGGCAAATCTAAGAATCTAACCCGGTTATCGGGATAGTGCTCAACTCACCGACAACAATTAGAATGCAAACAGTTTTCCTCAGGAAAGACACTAATTTCAGGGGAAACTCAAAAATTCAAACGCAATGCCACTGAGATGATTCCAATTCATTGTTACCATATAGGTATAGAACTGGCCCTTTGGGTGTTCTGAGGCGGAAACACACATTGTTAAGGGAGGAGCCAGCCCCATCGTTCTCCTTTGGAGTAGCTGGTGACTCTGAAGCAGCCTTTGCATTCAGCAGCTCAGTGGGTTGCCTACACCACTCCAGGGTTGCTCAAGCAGGGATGCTAAATTCAGTCAATGGATGGAAATTCTAACTAATAACCCTCACCTACTCTACACAGTAAAATCTTGCTGACAATTTAAAAATCTCTGTAGCAGCACTTTCACGAGGGGGCGCTTGAAATTCTAGGTACCCTCAGAAAAGAACGTGAAATGAGGGCCAGTTATCACTTCTATTAGATGGCTCTTGGCTGAAAACGGGGAATATGAAAGGAAATAATTACTTGTATTTTATTAATTATGCAAAGGCATTCAGTTATGTGGGTCATAAAAATGATGCACACAGTTATGAAGAATGGGAAATCCAAAACACTTGCTCATGCAGGGCATGTGCAGAGACCAAGAGGTAGCCAATTTGAACAGAACAAGGGTTAAAAATCAGTAAAAGCATGCTGCGAGGTTGTGGCCTTTTACCAAGTACTCCACTCGTATGCTGAGTGAATGAGTGGGGAAGTTGGGACACAGGAATACTTGGCATTACTATGCTGGTTCAGTTCCAGACTATTAGAATAAGGCAGATCCTGAGTGAGCTGCATAAAGAATTTGGTTCCGCAGTGTTTACAAATGTTATATTTACACTACAATGTAATCTATTAGTGTGAAGAAGCAGTATGAAAAATTCTAAACTCTTCTGAGAATTAACAGTGTGACTGGTGCATTGATTTATCTGCTATAGCTCTTCTAACCATAACCGCCCTAACTCACACCAAAGTACTGGGGGTCGGGGGGGGCACTATGCAGATTGAGTATATCAGCTCCTTTCTCCAAAGGTCTGGGTGCAGCAGGTCGGAAGAGGTTGATAGGATTTATGATTTGGTTGTGAATGACTTAACAGCTCTATGACTGAAAAAAAGGCATGGTGCTCTTAACAAGGGGATTGGTATCCCACTGGGTACAAATGGGTCATCTCAAGGGGGAAGGAATCTCATGTCCATTGAGAGTCAAAATTGGAGCGTTCCTTGACCGGACATCCATGTGCTCTGATCTCCTTGATTCATAAGAGAGTTGTAACAGTAGAGCAGCAGCAGCAGCAGCAGAACCAAGAGCCAGAAAACAAGACGAGCAAGTAGGTGAATCAGCTCCTGGAACAAGTAGCACCAGTGTCTTTAAGAAGCAGGAGACTCACTTGCAGAGTGGGTATCTCCAACACTTAAATGGGTAAGCTAAGTGAGAAAATAACGGTGGGGCTACATCTGACCTCTGGTTTCAGTAGAGAGAATCCAGCTCCTCACAGGTGGAAAAAATGTCACAAGGTCATGTCTGACATGCCTTCGACTTCTCTTTTAACCTTATTCTGACACCAAAGACTCTTCCGGTGGCATTTCTACTTTTCTGGCTGGGTTTTTGATTTGTTGTAACTTCACACAGAACTTATAGGCCATACTCAAGATTGTGGGGTTTAAAAACAAGTCAGGATCATAAAATTTTTAAGGATACAATCTTTTGCTGGCACTCAACATGGAGCCCGGTCTCTCTCTAGTCCTTGGCCTCTCAGCTATAGGGTCCCATGACCCTGGCCTCTCTGAGCTGGGAAGTCTGCTGTTCTCCCGCAGCATGGATCCTTCACCATCTCATGCTTTCTCTGTGGACTTTCTGCCTCCACCACTTGAGAGAGAAATCTTGCACACACTCCACTGGTAGCTCTTCTTTCTTGGAGGTCTCTTCCTGTTTGTGCTGGCTTTCTTATACTCAGAAGATGGGCAAAACTAACCAATGCCAAGTTAAACCTCTCTACATGGTGCCGCCCAACCATTTAGGGAGCATTAAAGAGATGGGCAGAAGAACCATATTCAAGCAGTTTCACTTCACCTCACTAGGTTTGGTGACTGAGCTGGAGCTGCATACCTTACAGCAGAGGCTTAGGGCAGAGTGGAGTGCTCTTTTGACATTCACTGGCAAGGCTAAGGAGTGTCCTAACACTGTCTGCGAAGGGCAGAGGCCAAAGGTTGTGGGCCTAAACAAGAGGTAAGTATGTGGGCATAGCTGAGAAATGTCTGTCCTCCACAAAGAACCGTGTCTCGAGCATTTTTTTTTTTATCTCAAATTGTGTACTTTTATTTTTTTACTAAACCCCTTAATTTTGAGTATGGTCCACAAGTTCTGTATGGCAATAAATTACTGAATGCAATAAATTATCAGACCTAGTAGAAGAGCAGAAAGCGCTGTGGAGGGACAGTTGATAGGAGAATTCAGGAGACAAACCAGAAGGTAGAGGCATGTCTGATTTCCACCTCAGAGGACTTGACCTTGAACTGATGTTAAATTTGGACCCCCTTCCTCTTCGTGAGTCAAAGGAAGTCAGACTGAGCCTTCCTGCCAATCTTCCTTGTGACCGAAACACAACGTGAACACATGCTGTTGGAAAAATGGTGCCAAGACTCATTTGATGTAGAGTGGCCACAAACCTTCATTTGGTAGAAACACATAATCAGTTAAATGCAATAAAACATGGTGAAATAAAACATATGATATACCAATACAGGAAGGCAAACAAGCCATTAAGATTGGAGGGAGACTTCTTAACAATCTACAGTATGCAGATGACACAATCTTGCTTGCTGAAAGTGAAGAGGACTTGACATATTTACCAAGACACAGACTTCAGTATGGATTACACCTCAGCTTAAAGAAAACAAAACAAATGGACTAATAAGCAGCATCATGATTAAAAGTTTATAAGGACTGATGTTGTCAAGGAATTCATTTTACTTGGATCGATAATTAATGCCCTTGGGTCCAGCAGGGTTGTAAACAAAAGCAAATGAATACAACTAAAATTAAAAAGCAAACAACCTAGAAGTCTCACCAACAACAGTGAAGGGTCAGGTACATTATGGCATATTCAAAAGGGCAAAGTACAGGCATTCAAAATTATGTCAGGCTGAGCCCTGGTGGCCTAGTAGTAGTGTTCGGGACTGCGGCCCACAGGGTTGGTGGTTCAAATCCAGCAGCAGCTCTCCAGGAGCAAGGCTGGGCTTCCTACTCCTACCAGGGCAGTGATGCCACGAAAAAAAAATTATTTCAAAGGATTGTTATTAACAGTTTCACAGAATGATACTTAAGTGGTACATTCATAATGAAGGACTATATACAGTTGTAAAATTAAAAGGAAATACTAGGAACCTGGAATAAGCCATCTATTTATAGGTTTTTCTGTATTTTCTAAATCTTCTATATGAATTATGTTACTTAGTAAACCAAAAGGATGCAAAATTGTTTCCTGGTGTTGCAAACGCCATAATTATATGGTCTTATCTTCTACAATGAAAATGAGCTCATTTTTCAAGTCCAAAATTGAGCACTGAACAGGTATCTGATTCTTTTTTTTTTTTTGGTGAATCTAAACTCACGATAGTGTTCAACTCGCCAATAATAGAATGTAAATGGGTAACAAGTCGGAGAGAATACATAGCCACACTAGATACACTCTATCAGCATTCTTTAGCTCACTGAGTATAGTTGCAGCCGCTAGAATTTACTTAAGACCACTGACTGCAACTCTGATTTAAAACATTGTTGCAGTAGGCACTTTCATCAGCTGATGTATTATAACTTATTCTCAATAGGCAGAGGAAAGAAGCCAAACTTTCCTTAGCTTTAAAGAAACATAAATGTTGTTTGCTTCTAAGTTCACAAAAATACATTTATCATGTTATATCAAGTAAAAAGAGAAACTATGTTCATGTAGACTTCTGTTCACCAAAAAAAGCTTCATTGTAAGATGCTATTGAAATGGACAATAGAAATTATACCCTTGAATAGGAACTATCCATGTCATTTAAACCCAGAGTTAATGTTCCTTTATCTGTTCTCTTAATATTGTACATATTTTGTTTATACAAAAATACATTCATTAAGCCTACTTTTAAGTATCTATTTACAGCATAAAATGCATACGTTATACCCAAAAATAGCTTGCTACACCACTTGTTCTGGGTCTGGTGAACAAGGATCTGCAGTTACTACCTTGAGGCTTATGGTTAAATTTACAGGAACACAGAAATAATTTAAATAGTCTTCCAACCAACTTTGACTTGGAAGATGAAAGCCTGCCCTCAAGGGCAGTATTTTAAAGAATTAAAAAACAAAATTAAAAGGCCTCCAAAGGATCTGCACAGTCCCTGATGCACATAATAATGGTTACTTTTCAAGAAGTTGAAGCACATTAGAGTCTCCAGTCACCAGTATGGTTTATATCTCAACATAAAGAAAATAAACAACAAAAAATCATCGCAACTGAACCAGTAAGCAACATGGCAAGAGAAAAGCTTACCATTGTTAAGGACTTCATTTCACTTGGGACCATGAACCACCTCTGTGGAAACATCAGTCAAATGACCAAATACATTGGGTACATCTGTTTAAACAGACTCTTTGAAAAGCAAAAATGTCACTTTGAGAACTAAGGTACAACTAAATCATTTCAAGGGCTTCATCTACGTGTGAAAATTAGATAATAGGGCAAACTGCAAGAATTGCTATCTTTGGATTATGGTGTTGAAAAATATTGAATATACCATGCACTGCCAGAATAAACACATCTCTCCTGAAATAAGTCCAGCCAAAATGCTCTTTAAAGATCGCACAGCCAAGAACTGTGAGGATGGTGTAGGGTCCCACCACGTTTCATTTTGCTACAGGAGTTGGAATCAAGTTGACAGTACCTTCAAATCATTATCACTTTTAGTAATTACATCATTACCATTACAGTTAAAGGTCACTTAAAGCTAGTTATGAATTATAAATATGGAAAAAGGAGGCATTTTAGGTACAGGATCTTCATATAAAAGTCTAAAGACTATGACATTGATTTCAGAGTTCAAAAATAGCAAATGTGTGACTGTGGTTGCTCAGTGCAGTCATATTGATTTCAACTCACAACAACTCTGTGTGCCCTATCGTGTCCTAGCTGTACCCTTCACAGGAGCTGATCACCAGCTCATTCTACACAGCCACTGGGGCACCACCAAGAGCTCCTCGAATATATATTCTTTTTGCTTGCTTGTTTGTTTTTTTGTGGCATCACTGCCCTGGTGGGAGTAGGAAGCCCAGTCTTGCTCCTGGAGAGCTGCTGCTGGATTTGAACCACCAACACTGTGGGCTGCAGTCCCGCACACAATCACTATGCCACCAGGGCTCAGCCCAAATATATATTCTGAAGTATATGTCATACAAAGGATTAATATGAGTTAAAAGCCAATTTGACAGCAGCTAGGGAAAATGAGGATAAGACAAGAGTATTAAACTTTAGCTTTTGATGGATATTACATCTTGGATAACCTTTGACACTACAATTTGATTACTAATTTATCCTAGTAATATTCTAGACAAAACTCATAAAAATATTCAAAGATTAATTACAAAGAATCCCCCTGGCTGGTGTAGTTGTTACACATTGCGCTGCTAACCACAAGGTCAACAATTGAAAACCACTGGCTGCTCAGTAAGAGAAAGGTAGGGCTTTTTTTTCTGGTGGAGTTACAGTCTAGAAAACTTCTGGGCAGTTCTACCCTGTCCTAAAGACAAGCTGGAAATGATTTTATGGTACCAAGCTTGAGCTATTGTTTGCAATAGTGAAAAACTGGTAACACCGAAACATGTAGCAATAACAAATTGACTGTGATCTTACAACAGACCATGTAGAGGAATACTATAATTATTTTTAAAAATAAGAATATTCAAGATCCTGAATGACTTTAGAGGTGTATGATATTAGTGAGGGTAAAAAAACTCAAAATACAACTACTGATCTGATTCCTTCAAGGATGAGGTCAGACATACCTTCTCTCTACTCTTTACAAATCTTGATACCACCTCTCTCTCTCTCTCTCTCTCTCTCTCTCGTAACAGCACCGTACTTCAATAATTCGTGGAAATGGTCACATAGAACTGTCACAGAGTTCATTATGGAACAGGTTAAAATTCAGGGTCAGGAATGACTCAGGATATAGTATTTTGATCAGGACAGCAGTTTGATCAGTCCCTGAGCTTCTAGGCCTTGGCCTCTGTCCTGCTTGGCCAAGTGTTACAAAGCTCATTAGCTCCATTAGCAAATACCCAGGTCTTGTTCTGTGTGCATGTCCACTGTAATCATCTTGCTCCTGGGCTAGAAAACTTGCCCCGGCACCTCATGCTGGCCTCCTGGTTCTGCCGAGCTGTTTCTTGGCTGCTGTTTCATACCATCTTACCCCAATTCTAGTTTGATAGCTTTACCTTCTGGGTCTCAGTCTGTCAACACAGGGACCCCCGGGGTTCTGGACCTGGCTGTTAAGCCTAGCATAGTGGGGTAACTGACCACTTCTCTTGCTAGGGGTTCCATCTATCTTTTTTAATGCACAGGCCTAGCCAGTCATTTAGAAGGGATTTAAGACTACGGCGAGAAAGACAAATAAAAACCTTTCATTGCACTTATATATCCTTTAAATCAACTAAGATGAATTTGACAATGAAGTAAACTTAAACATTCCAGTCCACAAAGTTGGCTGACAAGATTTTATTGAAATTAATGCTTGAACCAAATATTTTGGAATCTTTATAAACACTTAAATCATGTTAGAACAATTGGGAGATAAATACTAGACCCGACCTCTCTGAAAAGTAATCTTGGGGGATTTCAAAGATCTACTTTAATAGTATTTAGAAACTATGTTAACATGGTAATTCTTATTAATAGGTACTTTTTACTAAGTTCCCTGAATTACATGCTGATGAAATCAAGATTTTCCTGTAACAGATACGGTAACTTCCACATAACCCATGTTCTCAGTTTTTTAGCAAAGCACCTGGAAAAACTTAAAAGGAACCAATTCTTAAATTTCAAAAATAAACCAAAAAAGCAAAGAGGGTAACACTGTGTCTCCTTTAATCTCGACTCAATAAGGAGATTCTGACCATGAGAAAAATAAAGATTAGTGAGCAGTGAATTGTCAGTGCACTCCACATTTTTCATACTCAATACACTGTTTGGTAAGTAACCCATCAAAGTGCTCTAGTATTTTAAAAATGCATTTTCAAATATTCAGAAGTTAACTAAAAATTTTTCCAACATTTTTACACTTTGAGTTATATATTTATATGCCTGCTAACTTCAAAATACAGTATTTAGAATGTGTTCCCTCTGTTCTCATAAAGATTGACAGGTCTAGAAAACCCAAAGGGGCAATTTCACTTTGTCCAACGGGGTTGTTATGAGTCCAAATCGACTGCTGGCAGTGGATTAAAACATATACATATCCCAGCAACACATTCAGAATGTTGGGAACATCCTCCGCTCCCACCTTCAACTCTACGGGAAGTGAGGCTCCATCCTGTCAGTGCTAACTGATTCACTTCCACCTTCCTCAGTCAAACAATAAGCTGACTCCTCTACCACCCTCCTTCACATCCATCTTTCCCCAGGGAAATGTATCACTTTCACATTAAATGACAAAGAATGACAGGAAGGGAAAACATTCACAAGTCATTTTGGGCTAGATGTCTTAAGTTTTACAATTTGAAATTGAAAACCAGTGGTCTGTAACCATTTGTCTGCTTTCAAAATTTTGTCTTTTTATATGATTAAAAGAATTCACATTTTTTATTACCACCACCACTCCTGTTCAGTGTGGTCTCTTAATTATCATCCTTAGCAACTTCTACTTCACATCTAAGAAATATCTTATTATTCAGTGACTTCATATTGATTGCTTAGAAGCCCCAATAAAGGAGGTGACTTCTTCCTGAAGTCTATAATCAAGAATCACAAATGACAAGATATAATACCAAATCCAAGCAATCTAACCATTTTTCCTCCTCCTTTGTCTTCAATAGTTAAATGGAGAAATTCTTGTTTTAATCATTCTAACCTTTCTATTCTGCTACATTTTCTGTTGTCTTAATATATTTCTTTCATACAAATAACATTACTGAAATCTCAGTTGCCTCTCTTGAACTTGTTAGTAATGTCGCTGCTTCAATCCTGTTCTAACATTACTCTTCCACCACTCCTGCTGCTGCCAGAAAGCACAGTTAGACATTTACATGAAAATAGCTACGTTTTGGCTGATTATAAATTCAGATGTTCAATTATAGCCTAGGTCTCACATGATTTGGCTAAAGTTTTTACATTAAGCCTAAGGACTCCACAGCCCAACAGTTCTCAACCTTTCTAATGCTGTGACCCCCAGCGATAAAATTATTCTTGTTGCTACTTCCTAACTGTAATTTTGCTATTGTTATGAATTGGGCGACCTCTGTGAAAGGGTCATTCGACACTTAACTGGGTCTCGACCCACAGGCTGAGAACTGCTGCCTTAGCCCGTAAGGATAGAACCTCTAATAATATTCTCGTCCTCTGCTCACTTTCAGCAGAAGGCCTGACCTTCCATTCGCTTGCCTACCTTTACATAGACTCCACACATCCCTTAGGACCTTTTTCTTTGAGTCCTGATAACCAAAGCTAATCCTAACTAGTGCTTCAGATGACATTGCATGCATTTTCCAAAGGACTCTGAGAGTGTACAGTCACATTATCAATAACTCTTCTGACAAAATGCCTACTAACCTTCAAACAAAACCCACAGCTGTCCCAAATCACAGTGACCTTTTAGGACTTGGAAGAATTTCCCCATCAAGATCCTAAGCCTGCAATTTTTACAGAGGCAAATTGCTCCTTCTCTCTCCTACCAAGCAGGCTGGTGGAATAATCCACAGACCTTTATCAGAAACTAAGCATTTAACCACTGCACCACCAAGAATTGTAACATTCAAATATGCCTAAACAAAATTACCACAATCACCAAGCTGCTAAACCTGTTTTTTCCACTCCTTTTCAACTTTAATGAAAGTTTGTCCTGTTTTTGTTCCTTCTTCACAGCACATCAATATTCTACTTCAATTTTCATGTACAATGAGCACTGGGTTATGAATGGCAGACTTACAGGCAACTTGAACTTGCCTTTTAATGTTACATAGACCCATCCTCATTCTAAAAGAACTCAATCCTTATCTGCAAAAAATTCATCACAATCACCTTCACTTATTGCACGTCTAACTCTTAAATCACTGACAAGGTTACCTGCCTTTATATGATCAAACAATTACACAAAGCCCACGGCATTGAGTTGACTCTGACTCACAGAGACAGGATTTAGGGTTTTCAAGATTAAATCTTCACAGTGCACAGCCGTCTGATTATTTTCCTACTTTCTTGCACTAAATCAGCAGTTCTCAACCTGTGGTTCGGGAGTCGAACGACCCTTTCACAGGGGTCACCTGATTTGTAACAGTAGCAAAAATAGAGTTAAGAAGTAGCAATGAAAACAATTTTATGGTTGGGGACTCACCACATGTTGAAAGGGCTGTGGCACTCGGAATGTTTAGATGACCACCACATTCATTTAGGGCTAATTAAGAACCACATGCATCTGATCCAACTCACCTACATCTGCCACGTAAAGACTCACTTTGCCTGAATGCTGATTTGAATCAAAAAAGAAGGTCCTGAACAGAAGAAAAGTGAAGAACAAAATTCAAGATCATAAAAAAGACCAGAGCTCCTGGTATGACACAGACTGGAGGACTCCTCAAGGCAATGACTCATAGACATCCTTCAAATTTGGAATTAAACCCACTCTCAGACTCTCAGAGATTATCTTCCAAACAACAGGCAGACACTGAAGTGGGCAACAGGAACCAATTAGTGTAAGTATGAATAATAGCCATGAAGAACATGATTCTCTGAACAATCTATCAATCAGCAATCAATATGGGCACCAAAATAAAGTTCAAAGGCAGGAAAAAATGGGCAAATGCAAACAGGAAGTGGGATGGGTGCTAGTAAATAACATTTGCTGCACAAAACGTGTAAATATTGTTGAATGAAAACTTAATTTGCTCTGTAACTTTTCACCCAAAAGACAATACAACGCTTTTTTAAAAAGGGCACTTTGGAGATAATCTTTTTCCTAAGGCAGGGACAGCCTGGATACTTCAATTCCAAATTGGCTTAGCAGGACTCTCCATACCCTGCGTGTCTAACAACCCTAATTCTTAGTCTTTGGAGGCATAGCTGAAGGGAACTAGAAACATTCAGACAGAACCACCACGCCACCTTACACTCTACAATCTCCTTAGTATATAACTAGAGTGGCGGGCATATATGTACAGAAAAATATCTATGGTTCACCTTTTTACATAATTTCCAAAGTTCCTGCCCTGTTTGTCTCCTCTCCACATTAGGTAACATTGACCTTCCAAATGACTTTAATTTTTTTTCATTATACTGTTTTCTCCTCTTAAAAGCTCCCTAGAAACTAACAAATATCTGTGCTCAATAAAGGTTACAAGAGTGATCTCTGTATAAGGAAGATTGGGGGGGGGGGGTGGATTTCAAAGATTGTACTAATAATTCTGTTGTTACTCGAAAAAAAATTCTATAAAACACTTCATCTTTAAAAGGTCAAACTATCAAGCTTCCACCTACTTCAGGACTAAGAGAACGAGTGTCTCAGTAAAAAGAAACATTCTAATTGCCAGTACAGAAAAAAATAACATGAAACAAATGAGATGATAAAATGAAAGCTACTTTCACTGTTTCAGAGCTAGAATACTCATCAGAATGGAAAAGAGCCCTTTTTTTTCACCCTGTAAAAGGCTTTTGAAGGTAAACCCAATAAAGTAAAATGGAGAGTTGGGCTAAAGACAAGGTAATTACAATCCACACTGGTGCCACTGACAGGATAACACTTTAAAATCATCAGTGCTGCTTTTCCTTAGATCTTAGACGCTAAAAAGTACAGTCAACAAAATAGAGGATGATCTTACTATAATTTAACAGTACTTGTCATTTAGCTTATTTGACCATTTTTAAGGCAGGTATATAATATAGGAACACAGGCTGCCATGTAGAACATGTAACATTGTAACACAGTTACCATGTATTAAAAGTTTTACTTCTATATATACCTTCAGTTTATTAACAATTTGTCCTTGTCTCCAAGCGCTCTAAATTTTCTTCAGTTTTTAAATGACTCCCAGTATTGTTGAAAATTGTAAGTAAGGAAACTGTGCCCAAAAATTGGGCTAAAACTTTAATTCTTACAGAAAAATGGAAAAAACAAGGCTTACAGACACAATTCCTTCTCTGGTACCTTAAGAGGTTCTAGAGATTGACCTGAGGCCTCTCACGACACTTTGTTTCAAAAGGAGACAAGCACCCGGGTTTTCAAGGAATGTCTTACAACCTTAAATATAATCTACGAATCAGTTGCTGTGAAGTGAGACTCTCTTCATAAAAAGAATAAACAAAGGTATGCATTTTAAACATCCCAATTTTTCCAAATGACCCAAATCTTTCTTTCTCTAAGTTTTTACTGGTTCATATTAAAGAAACCAAGTTTTAGGTTTGATCTACCGTTCCTGGATAACTTCAACAAATTATATGATCATAGTGGACGATCTTACTAAATTTAAACTTGCTAAAATTAAACTAAAGCAAACAAAAAACCAACAACAAAGTTTAAATGGTATTTATTTTCTACTTACGTCAAATTAAATTTAAAATTAAACTGCCATGTTGATGTTCCTGGAGGGTATTCTCCCTGTTCATTCATAAACGTCAGTCCTAGCTGAATTATCTTTAACAAGTCTACATTACATCGCAGTAGTTGGTACTGATAGTCAGCATTGCTCCTGAATTCTCCAATGGGTCTGGCAACCACACCTGGAAACTCAGTGTCCTGTAAAATAGTTTAAGATTCACCATTTACTAAACAAAGATGACCACAGTTCATCTTTTCAAAACTTTAAATACACCATTAACTTAAAAAATTCTACATATGATATACATGATAAATGCAAACTTTATACCCAGGGAAAACCACAATCCAAGACTCCCATAAGATATATTCAACTAAGCTCACATTATTTTAAAGCTAACTCGATTTTTGGTTAAAAGGCAGAGCAGAAAATGCACTATATTTTTTTAATTGTTTCTCTGATGTCTACTTAAACAAAAACTTCTATGAAAAGCATCGTTATTCGAAATCCAGCAGAAACAAGATTGTTCACTCCACAGAAAGCTTATCAAGAATCTCATGCCACTCAGCCATCCTGTGGGACATCCCTCTAGTTTTGCCACTCCCCATCAAAACGATACGAGTCAGTGGAGAGTAAGCACAGCTTTAAGGAGTCCTGGTGGTGCAGTGGTTACACAGGAGGCTGAGAACTAGATGGTCTTCTCCACGGGTGAAAGACCTGACAGTCTGTTTCCATGAAGAGTCCGTCCCTAACTCTCCGGGGCAGTTGTACTCTGACCTACATTGCAGCAGGTTTGGCTTTCTTTTCTATTAAGGTGAGCCCTCTGGTGATGTAGTGACTGCTAACTAAAATAGCAATGGCTCAAATTCTGAAGTTGCCTCACAGGAGAAAGATGTGGCAGTTTGTCCCCATGAAGATTATAGATTGTAAAAACCTGATGAGGCAGTTCCAATCTGTCCTATAAAGACACTGCAGGGTGGAATCAACTTGAGGACAATAGGAATGGTTTGTTAAGGAGCCCTGGTGAGCTACAATGGTTAAGTGCTCAGCTGCTAAATGAAAGCTTGATGGCCACCAGCAGCTGGTCTGCAGAAGAAAAGACTTGATGGGCTTCCTTTGAAGACCTGTAGCCTCAGAAACCAAAAGGGGCGATCCTACTCAATCACACAGCGTTGCTAGGACTGACTTGGTATTGATGGAAATGGCCTTATTAATGGAACAACATCTACACACACACAAATCATAGAATTTCTCCTCCTCAATGAAAAAGAATTTTTTTACTTATTTGTAGTCCAAATACTGAGAAATTATCAGCAACATTAGAATTCAAAACGTGGGCACGGTAAGAATAAAAAGTATCAGGTCACTATGGAAAGAGAAATGAAATATTCTTTAAATTCAGTCCAATTCAAAATCTTTTCCGGGTGCTACATAAACTACACAGGATCTTCATGGACTGAATGTGTTATTGGAGCGTAAACAGTACAGCATCAACCACAAATACACAAGATACAATAGCACAGAAGAAACAACTGGGTAGGAGATAGTCAAAAACAGAGACAACACCAATGTGTTCATGGATCACTGGTGACAACAAACAGCAAAAAAAGCAAGTCAATAATGTCTCCCTGGGAGATCTGAGATTTTTATTTGAAAAAGTGAAACAAACACAACAGGAGCTACATGGATATTAGAAGCTGGTCTGGAAAACTTTATGTTTTTATGGCTTTTATGTTGCAAGGGGCTGACCTAGTACCCAGGCCCAGATAGTCTGTGAAATTTGAACAATTTCACAGAATATGTCTGAAAACACAAACAAAGGCCCAAACCACAAAAATTACTATGCATGTCAAAATACTGGCAAATATTAGTAACTGCTGTTTTACAACTTTGGCCTCATTCTATCTTGATTCTTGGTAATATTTATTAAAAATATCCAATAATACAATTACTCTGGCTTTCTGTCAGCTTCCAATCCAGGCCACAGCCATTTCCTTAAACTTCCCTAAATTTACCTGCAATAAGCCCCAAACCTAAAAATCCTAATACTGGCTTAAGTAAATGCCCCGAGGTTCCTTTTCTTTCACTGAATAACAAACTCAATTTGTCAAATTACATTGAGTATTGAGTATTCCTGGTGGTTATTGGCTGGAAATATTTACAAATTTTATTTCTCATAAAGTGATTTATTAAAAATGAACCAGATGAGGCTGAGCGCCAGTGGCGTAAGTGGTTGAGTGTGAGACTGTGGCCCGTGGGCTTGGCAGTTCAAATCAAGCGGTGGCTCTCAGGAGCAGCGCTGGGTAGCTCCCACGACCACCAGAGGGCAGTGATGCCCAAAAAACAAAACAACAACAACAACAAAAATTAAAAAAAAAAAAATCAACCAGAAGAGCTGAACTGAAGACATGTTCAAGGCTCCTTCCCTATGGTGTGGCCCCCTGGTGGAGTAGTGGTAATGCACTGAGCTGCTAAAAGAAAGGCCAAACCACAAGCTGCTCTGAAAGAGAAAGCTAAGGCGTTCTGTGCCTTTAAAAAGCTTAAGTCTCGGAAAATCACAGGGGCAGTTCCACCCTGTCCTACAGGGTTGCCACAGTTGGAATTGACTTGATGGCAGTGTTTTACTGTGTTTTTGGTTTCCCTTTCCATAAAGAAAGAAATATTTTAAAGATTGAATGACACACCTACCATAGCAACGTAATTGTATTTTCGGATAACTTGACGAATCTTCTTCATCTCTTCATCCAAGTTGCAAGCCCAAACTTCACAAATTCTTTGGCTATGATCTACAGTTGCTGCTGGCATAGTGAGGGCAGAGAGAGTCTAGATGCCAAGCATCAAAATATTATACTTGATTGAAGATTTGATTCATAAAATACTTTATCCTTTATTTGTGTACCTATCAAAAAAAAATCAAAGGAAAAGCCTGTCATATATGAAAATTGAAATCACAGAATAAGAGTTGACAGAGGACCAAGAAATAGTTGGTTCAAAGCTTTAGGATTACAAGAAAATAAACACTTAGGAAATGAAATATCTAAGGCATGCATCTAATCTGTAGAAAACCACAGCTATTACAAAGGTTTCTTGGCTATTATGTCAGTATTTTAGAAAAAGTTAACTCTCATTTTTCAAGTATTTCCTCTAATTACTGCTTTGGATTTAACTCACCTTCTGAATAAACCTTTAAAAATGTAAAGTTGTGACAAGATCATATGGCACAGAACTAAAATAATGATTGCTTTTATTGTTCATTAACGATCCATTCAAAACCTGACCACATAATTGACTGGTGTTTCCTCAAGTCAGATTTTAGGTGGAAGTTTAAAAGCAAAAACACGAGCCTTTGAAGAAATAAGACTGTTACAAGTTGTCTGATTGCCTGTAACTAAAAAATGAAAGCCATGCCTGTGTGCATTTAAATGGTCGTTTCCTAAAAAGTGGCACATATGCCCTTCATGCCGTCCACACACATCTTACGTTTCTGAGCCATAAACACAAAGAAGAGAATAAAGAACAAGCTTTTTATTTGGGGGTAGGAAAATCCTAAATGCGCCTTTTTTCCCAGGCAAAAATAAGGTTAAAAGGAAGCATCTTATGACCCCTTCAGAACTGTGCAGAGTCACAAAGGCAATTTCGTGCGCTCAACGAACAGAAACCGAAAGAGGTTCAGAAGATCGCTCCTTTGTATTTCTCCTTTCCCACCCCGCTAAGTACACACACGTACACAGCCACCCACACACTTTGGAAAGACCCCCCAAGTCTAACACTGTTTTCCTTCATCTCTCTCTACAGCACTTCCAGAATTCCCCAAGAGATCCCAGAGGTCTTTCTCATTACTGAAAGAAAGTGGCATCCGTAATGCTGGCTACAAAGAAACGAGGGGAGCCGCACAGAGAAAGCATTCATGGCACAGACAACTCTTCTCTGGCAAAAAGCCAGTGCGACGGTGCTGATCATCATTTACTGGACCAGAATTAATCCCAAGCATTGCTGCGTGAAGGGAGAAGTTCTGAACCTAGACCACTGGCCCCGCTACCAATTTCCGCCCCACTACATCGAAGACCCAGGTACAAAGCCTTTACGTCATCACCGAGCGCCACCGCCGTGACATACTCCAACCTCAGTTATCCTCCCGGTCCCCTCCACCCTCCCTCCTCCCCCCACCCAGCTCTTTCCCCTGCCAGCCGTACTACAGCGGGCGCCATCGCGCACCCTCGGGTTCATCATCCCCGCCCCTTTCTACTTCCCCAACCTGCCCCTCCCCCCCGTATGCGGCAGACGCAAAAACTACTTGTGTCGCTGAGCTCGCGTTCCTCCTCTTCCTCCTCGCCATAGAGACTGCACCCGGCGGCGGCGGCGGCGGCGGTGGCGGCGGCAGCTGCGGCAGCAGCGGGTGCCCCATAGACACCTCTCACCCAGCAAGGGGAAAGGGGAAGCCGGAGCTGCGCCGCACCGCGCTGCGCCGTCGCTTCATGCACGTCCTGACGGGGGTGGGGGTGGGGGCACTGGTTGATGACGCAACACGCAGAGAGGGCGGAGCGAGTGGGAAGAGGCGGGATAGGCAGGTGACGGGAGTGTTAGGCGGCAGTTAGGCTTCCTGGCTGGCTCACTTGGACTTGCGGGCTGGAAATGTAGGATTACCTGTCCCGAGCGGCGACCCGCCCTTTCCCGTGTCCCCGCAGTCATAGCATGCCTCCCCGGCTCCGCGGACCTCCGGGCAGCTTTGCTTAGAGAAGACGCGGCCTCGACGCGTGGGCTCCGGGCTCACTCGCCCGCAGCTGAGTCGGTGGGAGACGGCCGGGCTGAGCCGCGGGGAGCAGCAAGCGAGAGCCTTTGAGGCCTTCGGGCCCGGGACTGGGGGAGGATGAGCTGGCTCTTTCCGCTGACCAAGAGCGCCTCCTCGTCCGCAGCTGGGTCCCCCAGTGGCCTCACCAGCCTTCAGCAGCAGAAGCAGCGTCTGATCGAATCTCTCCGGAACTCTCACTCCAGGTGACTGACCGATGCCTCGGACAGGAAGAAGTAGGCCGGGGGGTGAGGGGTGGGGCTGTCCCTAAACCCTCCGGCAGCTCCGCCTGCTGATTCCCTGTCCACCCTCCCTCTTCCTCGGCTTCCCTAATCCATGTTTACAACTTTCCTCCGGACCCTCCCTTTTCTCCTGCCCCACCACTGCCGCTTCTTCCCTTTCTGACTCATCCTTCCTGACAGTTCTCACTGTCCGACGTGGCCTGGGAGCGCAGCCCGTTTCCGAAATCACTTGTCCTCACCTGATTGCAGCCGTGGCAGACTCGTTCAGCCCTGCCGTTGGCAAACCAGTATCGTGAAGTTTCACCAAAAGTGCCAAAGAATACGTTGGTGCAACATCGAAGGAAAGGGTAGCCACATTTCTCTTCTGTCAGTTTTCCTAATCTGGGAATCATAGGCACAATTCTGAGTCTCTCTTAAGTTTATCATCCAACGACTTCCTTCCCATCTGGCGGCAGGAACTGGTTTTGTATACATCTCTTGCTTTAACATACTTGCCCGCACTCTCGAGTATCGCTTTATGTTTAACGCGATCTTTTGGTTGTCTTCCGATGGGCATCGCATTTTCAGCACGGTCAGATTAGCAATATTTCACAGTTTGCTTCAACTGTTTTTACGGTAAACTGGCTTCCTGGAGCCTTTTGTATTGCAAGTGTCCATTACCTCGAATGACTTTTTTAAAATTAAAACTGCCTCTTTACATTCTGTCTAGGATGTGAGCATGCATTTGTAAATTGCACAGGATTATCATATAAGGATGTCAACACTGACCTTTTCAAATATGAGGAGAGGAGGCTTCCAAAAGTTCTAGGGAAAATAAAATGAACAGGTACTTGAAAGCCTCTGCATGTCTTTCTACTGCTGTAAACATTTACTGCCTGGTAACCCACAGGGCTTGCGAGTCCAAAGAGAATGGGTAGCTATGATTTTTTGAGTCGTAGATGCTGAGATAATAAAACTGAACACCTCCTATTGAGGGAGGCGTGGTTATTGGGGAGCTAACCATTAGGAGCCATTTCATGTCACACTCTAAAATGCTTTTCAAGCAGACAAATTATAATTTAGTTTAAAATCAGATCTATTTTTGAAAGAAAAATTTCATCACAAAATCATTTTGGTTAAAAAGAGGCCCATTGACTGAACTGAATGTTTTGGGGCTGTCATTGTTGTTTTGCTTGTTCAGAACTTTCAAAAGGAAAAAATGTATAGTATTTAGCAGAAAAGAGTCGCTGGCCTTTTTTTATTGGCAGCCGGCCTTTTTGTAAAATTAAGTTCACAAAGTTCTTAAAAGTCAATCTCTAGGGGTTGAGCCTCGGTGGCGTTGCGGTTGTGCGCGGGACTGCGGCCCACTGGGACGGAGGTTCAATTTCAGCAGTGGGGCTGGGCCTCCTACTCCCACCACCGGAGAGCAGTGATGCTCCCCCCCCCCCCCCAAAAAAAAGGTCAATCTCTAATTCATGTTCAGTATTGTCTGTAAGAGAGACTCTTCGAAGAAATGATTATAAGTAAAATGAGATCTTTTCAACAAATGTAACAAAGGTGTGTCCCCTTGAAAGTTACCAGTTGAAAATAGATACTATACCACTGCTCAGATGTCTTTTTAGAACCAGTATCTTTTTAGATACTAGTTGATTTGGAAGTAGTTGTGTCTTTTAGAACCATACCTTTGGAATTGGTTGTGCAGAATGTTCTGTCATTTCTCACTGCCTTTAAGTCTATTCCAACTCATAAAACCCCTATAGGGAAAAAAAACCTATAGGACAATTAGAACTATCCCTGTGGGTTACAGAGCCTTGGAGTTGTGACAGGAGTTTAAAAAAACCCTCATCTTTGCCCCCCCCCCCCCCAAGATGGCTAGTGATTTCTACTCACTGACCTATTAGCAGCTCAACATATAACCCACTATACCTCCAGGACTCTTATTCTGTGGTGTCATCAGTTAAATAGTCTCAGTGCTGAATTTTTATTCTTTGAGGTTGGTTTTGAATATTTGAAATACCTTCCCCAAATCCCTTGCTACTATGGCTGACAAAGTGATCGCTATGAAATTTATTGTGCCTTCCTAATATATTGAGTTTGTTAAGCAGGAATTCTTAATCTAAGGAGTCCTGGAATTAGTTTTAAGAAGATCAGAGGATACCCAGAATTGAAGCTGCAATATGTTTTTTATTTTGACCCAGATGTTACACTTGTAATTGGATGTGTGACATTATCTACATCTGTTGAAGTGTTTTGAATTTATATCTTGTTTTCTTTAAGTTTTTTAATTCAGGACTGAAATTTACTTTAAATTTTTAACATTTACAAATTATACTTGGATTATACTGGTGACATAAGTAGGTCAGGAGGTTGAGATTTTTTGGAATGGGATTGTGCCATTGCAAAAAAAGCTACCTACTTGTTCTTGGTAAACTGCCCTTGTACCTAATGACTTACATTTTTTTTAAAAAATCATTTTATTTGGGGCTCATACATCACTTTTCACAGTACATAAATACATATACTGTGCTAAGCACCTTGACATGCCTGCTGCCGTCCAAATAGCTGCTTTTCCACTTCAACCCTTGATTTTAGCTTCTCATCGTCCCCCCCCCCATCCTTGCTCTCCCTCCCCCCACCAACCCTCAATACTTTATAAATTATTATTGTTTTGTTACATTTTCCACTGCCCAACGTCTCCCCTCACCCACTCCTCCAATGCCTGTCCTCCCGATAGGAGGTTATGTGTAGATCCTTGTAGTTGGCTCCCCCTCTCTACCCCACCTTCCCTCCATCCATGCAGTAACTCTACTCTCAGTACTGGCCCCAAGGGGTTCATCTGTCCTGGGTTCCCCATATTTCCATTTCCCATCTCTACCAGTGGACCTCTTGCAGTCCAGCTGGATTTGTAAGGTAGAATTGGGACCATGATTGTTGGGGGGAGGAAACCTTCCGGAACTAGAGGAAAGTTGTATGCTTTATCGCCATCTCACTGCACCTTGACTGGCCTGTCTCCTCCCCAGGACTTCCCTGTAAGGGGGTGTCCGATTGTCCACAAGTGAGTCTTGGAATGACATACATTTTAAAGCCTGCTGCTAAAAGTGGTGTATGAAGGGGTTCAAAAACTCATGGAAAACTGAATTCAAAGATGATGGAATTTTTCCATGAACATTTTGAAGCACCCTAGCATCAGTCAATATGTTGTTTGAGTAGCTAAATTCAGGATGGTATTTTACTTACTTGATCGGCCATTCTTCAGGTTGAAAGAATCTTTCAACTGGATTTTGATGAACAATACAACTTTTAAAATTGTGAATATCAATAGACCTTTGTGTGCTGCCCACCAATGTCTTATTTTATAGTTAGACCTCTCTTCAAAGATAAGGTCAACCAGTTTTTCTTGGCAATCATAGTATCTGATTTCTTTTGCGTTTTTCAGTAACTTCCCACCCACTTCACCCTTCTTTCTTTCAGCACTTGCCTTCATAAACTCTTTATAAATCAAAGGATTCAAGTTTAAGAAATAGTCTACTTCAAATTCAGTATGGATATGAGTTCTTCTTCCCTTTTAGTTACCATGAGAGATCTTTATTTCCTCAACCTCCTCAGGCCTTTCTCCTCAAGTCTAGTTGAGTGTGCTCTCGCTCCCGCTCTCATCTCTTTGATAACCAGTAACCAATTGCCGTTTAAGTCAACTGCCACTCAGTGTGGACCCTTTGTCGGAGTAGAACTTGCTCCCTAGGGTTTTACATGGCTCATTTCTTGTAAGGAGAGCATAAGGCCTTTCTGCTGAGCTGCTTCTGGTGGACTCAATCTTCCGCCTTTTAGTTAGCAGTCAAGCATGCTAACCATTTGCAGTTCTCAGGAACTGATACAGCGGTGTCAACGGGAAAAGTTCACCCTGGCTGTGATATCTGTTGCGCACTCCATCTTCCCTGACTTCCTGAGAGGGCGTGCTTTTGTTTGGCTTCACCCTCTGCACAACCGCATACAGTGGAGGCAGGAATGCTTCCATCCCAGTGGAGGATTAGTGTTCTGTTTAAGCCAACAATGATGGGCTTATCCCTCCTGTTAGTTCTTATGGCCTAATATTTCTGGTCAGTGGGACTTGAAGGGGAAGCATCTAGGTTGAGGGGCTAAAAACATTTGCCTCAATTATAAAAAGAGCTGCGGGGAAGGATAAACTTCCCTCATGTTTAGATACTGTTGTTTTATATTAAATATCTGGGGCTGCTTAGGCCAGGCTGAAGACTGGATGTGGTAGAGAAAAATAAGTTTAGCAGTTCCACAGCTGATTAATTTAGCCAACTAAATGTTAAATTTGCCAGCTGTGGAACTGCTAAACTTACTTTGTAAGATAAGTAATTTCCTCACTGGGTAGGCCACTTTCAACTTGATTTTCTTTTCCTTGTTTTATTACCTTATTTATTACTATTGAAAATATGCATAGCAGAGCATACACCAAGGCAACAATCTCAGCATGTAAAACTCTTTGACCTTGTTTACTTTCTTCAAGTTGTAGCAACATTTTCACTCTCCTTTTCTGAGTTGTGTCTCCCTAGTTAACAAGCACACTGCCTCTAAATTTCCTAATCTTTTGGATTACAATTATTGTCAATTGATCCCATATAGGTAGTTCTTGAGAGTCCAATGCTTAGGACAGACATTCTTTCCTAGTGATGCTACACTATTGTTTCATTTTAAGGAGACTTCAGGGCCTATTTTTGGCTTAAGTTTCAACATGATGTTCTATGATTTGCACATACAAACCCCCAAGTAATAATGATCACTAGCCTTAATATGTAGGGATTCTTTAAAAGTCAAGTTGTAATTTCCCTGGGGTGTGATCACAATCATAAAATAACAAACTCTGATGATAGAACCATAGAACTCATAGCAATCCTGTAAGACAGGGTAGAACTGCCCTTTGGGTTTCCAAGATCATAACTTTACAGAAGTGAAAAGCCTCGTCTTTCTCTCGCAGAGGGACTAGTGGCTTTTAACCGCTGACCTAGAAAGTGACCAGAAGCCCCGCTTTTGGACAGACAGTCCTGATTTCAAGCAATTTTTCCTGCATCCCATGGCGTTTTTAAAAGGTCCTGATTTTTGGAAAAAATGTATGACAAGCTAAGGAACAGCGGGAAGGGAATACCCCCCCCCCCCCCGTCAATGTGTCCCACTTTACCATTGTTAAAACCCACAATGTGTAGCCCACCACTACACCACTTCTTTATTATTTTATTTCATATCTTTAAAACAGCATCCTGGAGCTGATGTGAATGACAACTATTATTTATTTATTTATTTCAGTGAATTTACTGGAAGCTCTTATTTTTGATCATCTCTTTTACTTCAGCGTTACACAGTGAGACCCATTATTAGATCTCTTAACTATAAGGTTTTCTGCAATACTCTTTACTTCCATGGCCAGTCTGGTGCTGTCTCTGATTTATATTTGGATGAAAATCTAATCTAGGAGGGCTGACCACTGTGGCCTAAGTGGTTGAGTGCGGAACTGCAGCCCGCGGGCTTGGTGGTTCAAATCCAGCGGCGGCTCCCAGGAGCGGCACTGGATAGCGCCCATGACCACCAGAGGCAGTGATGCGGAAAAAAAGAAAATCTAATCTAGGGCTGAGCCCCGGTGGCGTAGTGGTTGTGCGCGGGACTGCAGTGGCTCCACAGGAGCAAAGGCTGAGCCTCCTACTCCCACCACCAGAGGGCAGTGATGCCCAAAAAACAAAAAAAAAATCTAATCTAATTACGCCTATCAGAATTACTTTATTTTGCTTTTTTCCATTTTGGAAAACTACGACTATTAGGAGCCACAAATGGGCACAGAGCCAGGAGTTAGGAAGTAATGGAGTGTCAGTCGTCCTTTAACAGAGTGTGCAGCACTGTGACCTGGACAGTCACATAAGCAAGGGGATCAGGGTTTTTCAGCCTTCCTAATGCCGCGACCCTTTCATGCAGTTCCTCATGGTGTGGTGAATCCGCACCCCCCCCCCCATCCATAAAATTATTTTCCTTGCTACTTTGTAACTGTCATTTTGCTACTGTTATGAATCAGATGACCCCTGTGAGAGGATCGTTTGACTCCCCAAGGGGTCATGACCCACAGCTTGAGTGTCGCTGAAGGGGGTTGACTGCATCACTTGCCCTGCTAACTGACAGCACCAGGTGACTCCTCAGACTACGCAGCACAATCACTCTTTCAGAGAGAGAAAGCAAAATGGACGCGAAGAGCAGGAATGGAAGCAAGCTGAAAGTATCCCCCGTGGGATGCAAGCGTCATTTAGCTTAATGAAGGGCATTATCTTGGATTCTAGAGCTAACTCTGGAACAAGAATCAACTTCTCTGAACTTGGAGTTCCCCATTGCTAAAAGCAGGGATTGGAATTCTTATAATTCAGTATTGCTGATACTGAAATAATACAAGTAAAACATATAGAAGAGTTTCTGGAACACAGAAAGTATAGGGTAAATTACTTTCATCTTTGTCTACATACCTCCAGTCAGCAATTTTTAAATAAAAACCTCACAAGCCCATCTACTCTGTTTGTATCTGGCAGGACTACTATTCAGTTTCTGTTCAGGAAGTATATTCCATTCCAGAGAGGTATAGATTCTTTGAGGATTAAAAGTGCCTATTTTAAAGGGGTTTTAGGCAGACTACAGGTAAAAAGCCATGGATATTGTCTGAAAAACAGTAGGTACTCAATAAATGATAATTGTTATTGTATTTTTCTTACATCTTAAAAATAATAATACCAATCACTAGACAGTTATAAAAATTGTGGTGAATTCTTTTGCTTCCAAACCCTAGATCCAAGAGCAGTGGTTATTTCTGATTCCCAAAACCTTCAACCCTTAGTGATTGGATTGTTTGCTTCTGACTGTGATGGCCTCTGGTGACCCCTGGGCTTTTCAAGGCTGTACTGTTTTTGAAGCATATTACTAACTTGATCACCCAACTTATCTCACTAGCTAGTGCTGGGTGGATTCAAACCACTAGCCTTTCAGCTAGTAATTGAATGCTTGTTTGCCTCACTACGGACTCCCTCCTACTTCCACTTGGAAAACAAAAACAAAACACCCACTCACTGACATCAAATAGGTGTCAGCTCATTATGCAACCCTTTAAGACAGATTGGAAGCACTCCTTTGGGTTTCCAAGGATAGAAATCTTTACAGGAGCAGAAGCCTCATCCTCCTCCCATGGAGTGACTGATGTTGAGGTTTACAGCCCAACAAAGACCCAGCAGTGCACCAGTTCTACCATGGGGAAGCACTCTCTGCTCTGTCTTAGCCCGCCATTTTTTCTGTCCTACATGCTGTGCCATTCTTTTCTGGAGGTTCCCACTCCTGCCAAAAAACGCATCCACGTCCTTAGCTCGATACCTGCTCATCTCAGAAGGTGGTTCATTATGTGGCAAACAGAATGTCAAATGTCTTTACTGCCAAAGGATATGGAGACTTTGAGAAATGCCATTCTATTTCATATCCGAAGCCTTTCTGATGGCATTTACTCCATGTTAGAATGCCTGTTTCATTTCCCTGATGTCTTTTCTGACATGTTAACTCTTACTTGACGTTAAATATAGGCCAGGTATTATTTTCTTCTGACCAGGAGACCTCTCTACCACTACCCAAGATCCCATCGAGGTTAGGTGCTTTCTTCTCTTTCCGTATCTTACTTTGCAATACTTTTGTCATCCTATGGGTCCCACAGAACACCACAAAGCACAATCGGCTTGAAAGAGAGGGAATTTTCCCCTGAACCTTTTGAAACACCTTTGTGGTATGGAGTAAGTGTTTCATATCAAACCCACCTGGGAAAAGCAAAATCAAGCACTTCAGAATTTCTCACATGCTTTAGTATCACCAAGAATGTGATATGAAACCTCCAAACAGAGCAGTGAGCCATTTATTTGATGTATTTATTGTAAATTTCCAGTGCCTCAATTTGACAGTTTCTTATTAGCTTTGTGTGTGTCTGCAAGTGCTACTTTCTTTTGTTTCTCCGAAGATATTAAGTGCACATATTATGACTCTACAAAGAACTCTTGAGTTTTGGGGTTTTTTTTTTGGGGGGGGGGGCTGTTTTGATTTGTTGAGTTGAGGGCATGCCTTTCATGGTTTTGTTTTCTTCAACTATCTGGTAACTCTTTATAAGTTCATTTCTGTTTTTGAGGTTTCCTGTGAACTGGCCTGTGGGTGTGTGCTGTCTTGACCACAGTCAGCATCTGGTGATGGAAGGAAGACTGTCTGCTGTGTGGGGCAAGCTGAAAGTTGGTCTGCTGGAAATGGAGCCTTGCTGGGAGTCACTAGAATCCTAGGAGTTAGTAATTTTCTGAGGCCCTGTTTCCTTCCTCAAAGTAAACCTCACTGCTTTATTCTTGGTGTGAATGTTAGGTGATGCACTGTACTGCTGAAAACAAACTGGGGCAAATGACGAGTTTTCAAGCGTACACACTGCTCCACAAAATTCTTCCCACTTATTAACCTGAGAAATGCTCTTCCACACTTAGGGTTGCATTGATTTAGTGCTATGCTCGGGAGACTTTTGCTCCTAACTTCAGTCTGGTCTTATGTTTTAAGTTTTGATAAGTTCCTAGACAAGTATTTTTGTTCTGGTCTTATTTCAAACCTATATCTTGGAGCTAAGGAGCCCTGCTGGTGCAGTGGTTTAAGCACTTGGTTGTTAACAGACAGATCACCAGTCTGAGAATAGCAGTTACTCCTGGGAGAAAGATGGCAGTCTGCTCCTGTAAAGATTTGCAGTCTGGCATAGTGGTTACCCATTGGCTGCTAAGCACAGGGTCAGCAGTTTGAAACTACTAGCTGCTCTGTGGAAGACTTTCTACTCCCGTAAAGAGTTAACATTCTCAGAAACTCACAGGGGTAGTTCTACCCTTTCCTATATTGGGTAATTGTGACTTAGAATCCATGTCAGTGAATCGAGTTTTTGTGTTTGTTATTTTTTTTCCCTGTAAACATTTGCATAACCCTAACAAGTAGTTTTTACTCTTTTGATTATCAGAATTGACTTAACAAAGCTATGGGTTTCCTTAATCTCATTTTACCTTTATCATTGAGGGAAGCCCTAAATATTTCTTACCTGCCTTTGGTTCTCTCTGTTTTCTAGTACTGGCATGTATTTGCTTTCAGATAATGTTTTGATAGTTCCTAAAGATTTAGATGGAAAAGAGGATTTATCTATTCTGTATCTACCATTTTTGTCTAAATATCTGACTCCTTTATTTTCAAGGTACACCTGCAAGAGGGTACCCTCCCAAAACTAGTTGTGGTGTGAGGGGGATAGCGCATTTGGAGTTCATTCCATCAGATCAGACTGTTAATCAAGCTTTCTATTTAGAGGTTCTGAAAAGATTGCATAACAGTGTGCTACAAAAAAGGCTTGATTTGTGACAGATGGTGAACTGGTTTTACTACCATAGCAATGTACCTGCACACCCAACCATCTCAGTGTACCAGTTTTGGGCAAAAAACAGCATGCCTTTCTTGCCCCATGCACCCTTCTTACCTGACCTTGCTCCATGCCACTTATTTTTGTTTCCGCGAATGGAGAGGGTCGTGAAAGGACAGCCATTTGACAAAGTAGAAGAGGTAAAGAAAATAACAAGTGAGGTGCTGTCAGCCATCTAAACAGATGAGTTTGAAAACTGTTTCCAAGGACAGAATCACGGATTTGAAACATGTATTAAGTAGAAAGGAGAATACTTTGAAGGGGATGTAGTTGTTTTGTTAAAAAAAAATGTATAGCTTTGAAAAATGATTCCAGTTTTTCGGGGGTACCCCTCATATAAATATTACAGGTAGCCCTAGTTTAATCGAACTTTGGTTTATCACACTTCATAGTTCCTGCATCTTTTACAAATTTGTTTATGGCAACTCTGGGCAAGCAGGTTTCCCCACAGCGTGCACCTACTTCCTGTCTTTGTGTCTCATTTTGATAGTGTGACCTTCTTTATAATACTCTCCCATGCTAAATAGACTATAGTGGAGTATAACCTCTATGTGTGTTGAGGAGCATTAGTTCCTTTGGGAGTCACTTTACTGTGATATTCCGTCACTATCCCAGTGGCCTGGAACGGAGTTTGCAATACCGCTGAGGTATGCTGAACTTGCGCTAAAGGAAAAGCATGATCCTTTTTCTTTCTTTCTTTAAATCGTTTGACTTTCTCATCAGGAGCTTTGGTGGTGTGGTGGTCACAAGCTGGTGATCAAAATTACAGATAGGCCTTTCTACTCGCGGAACCAGTTAGAGGCTTGAAAACTCACTGGAAGCCCTGCCCTATGCAGTAGAGTCACAACGTGTCAGTGTTGACTCACTGGCAGGGAGGTTTTTTCTTTTGTCTTTCTTACCAGGCTGTATGTACAGGGACCACACTATATTCATTTTATTCTTTTCCCTGCAAGGTGCTAATCAGTAGCTCTTTGGTTGAACTGAATTTTACTATGAAATTCCAAGTTTGCACAAAATAAAAACATGGGGAAAAAATGATAATTCATTCTGCAAAAAGAATCTTCCAACCACAACTAACATGTAGTTGAACTAAATGTCTGTTAGCTAAAGCTCTTTTTTCCCACAAATTCAGAACCACTGAGTTAAAAACAGGATAATTAAAAAAATTTAAAAACAGGATAATTGTCTTCTTATAAAACCCACAGATAAGGGCAATGATGCCCCCCCCAAAAAAACAAAAGACCCACAGATAAAATTATTAATGGAAGAGCATGTGATGTAATTACAGTATTTGTTAGATATAATATGTTTGTATATATGTTGCATATTTTCATCCAAAGGTACTATTTAAGCATAAAAATATGTCTATAAGTTTTATCAAAATATTGATTTATAATCATAAAAATCAGAAAGAATTCTATGTATATGTCTATCCATAGGGAATAGCTTAAAGAATTCAAAACCAAAATCTAATGCTCTTGAAATGACTTCAACTCATAACGACGCTTTTGTACAGAGTAGAATTGCTCCTGTGAGTTTGTGGGGCTGTGAATCTTTGGGGATCAGAAAGCTTCATCTTTGTCCTGTGGAACACTTACCATATATACTCAAGTATAAACCAACCAAATATCAGCTGAGGCACCTAAGTTTACCACAAGAATGGCATAAGAACTGTGCTGACAAACTCGGCGTTTACACGAGTATATTCAGTACTAAGTAGACACAAACTGTTGTCCTTGCAAGTAGCAGCTCGGACATATCACCCACCCCACGAGTGCTCCTGAGGTTAAAGAATAGTAGGACCTACAGTAAGGTACGATGCAGTCGTTAGCTATCATAAAGTACAACACATACTGATTTATGAAGACGATAACAATGACTGGGACAAGATCAAGTGGTAAAATTGTATGTACAGTATGATTCTACTTTTATTTTAAAGAAGTAGAAGAATCGGCTCCCATGTGCTGTATATACTTAGGTTGAGAATATGCAGTCATGGGTGATTTTTATATTCTCTTTGTTTTTGTGTATTTGTTTTTATAGCAACAATAAGTTATTCTCGGAGTGAGTTTTTTTATTTAAGTTACTATAACAGAAAGACATCTGAAATCACTTTTTTTTTGGGGGGGGGGGCATCACTGCTCTCCGGAGGTGGGAGTAGGAGGCCCAGCCCCACTGCTGGAATTGAACCTCCGTCCCAGTGGGCCGCAGTGAAATAACTTTTGTGATCAGTTATATAAGGGGAAGTAACTCTTCATCAAAATGAAGCAAATGAATCCTGTCTTGCCTAACGTATCTAGTCAAAATTCATGTCTGCATTTTGAGTAACAAGGTTGCATCATAGAGTTGCTTCAATCTAGTACACAGTTTGATGGTGTCGAGCTATTAAAATCTATAGTCATTTGAATTTGACAGCCATGCATTATGCTAATTTAGGACAGATTCTTGCATAAGATGCAATTGAACAGGAATTCTTACTGCATCTAACTTGTTTTAAGATTGAAAAGGCTTATTATTAAGCAGAATGGGTTAACATGAACAATGAAAATACCGTATATACTTGAGTATAAGCCAACCCAAATATCAGACAAAGCACCTTATTTTACCACAAAAAGCACATTAAAAAATGTGCTGAGCCAGCCCCTATCCCAACTGGCCAGCCCCAATCCCAGTTACAAGGATAGCTGTCTCTCCCCCCAGAAGAATTTACTTCAGAGGACAGCCCTGAAGCTGTAGCTCATAGAGAGGGACATGTCAGAGCATTTGGGAGCAAATGAAGGGGGGGTGGGGGAGATGGTGCACATCCTGGCCCACCAACCCTTGAGGATGATAACCCAGCTCAGAAAAGACCATATGGGTGGCCCCTCTGTGAGACACTACATCCCTCACTGACTCATAGTCCTACAGGGGTCAACACTGGAGATACTCTGTGGGAATTGTGTCTGATCTGGCCACACTGAAGCAAAACCCTAAGGGCATGCAACAGAACAGGGGGAGCTGAGAAAGGAAGTCCTAAGGGAATACCAAAAATAGACTTTTGGACAAGGGCTTGGCACCCCATTGGAATCAACCTGAAAACACTCTTAAAGGTCAACAAACAGTCCTTGAACTATTACAGACTTTTTTTGTTGTTGTTTTGTCATTGGCTTTTTTGTTGTCTTTCGTTGCTTTGTTTTATTCTGTCTTGTTTTTATGCATGTTATTTTTTCCGAGGGTCTATCTGGATAAGATAGGCTGGATAAACAATCTGGAGGAGAAAACAATGGGACCACGATTCTGGTGGGGGTTGGGAGAGGGGAAAGTAGGGGAAAGGAAGTGGTTAACAAACCTGGAGACAAGGGAACTACAAGTGATTCAAAATAGGTGGCGAGGAAGGTGTAGGAGGCCTGATATGGCGTGATCAAGGGTAATGTAACCAAGAAGAACTACTGGAACCAAATTAAGACTGAACATGATAGTGGGACAAGAGGAAAGTAAAAGGAAATAAAAGAATGAACTAGGGGGCAAAAGGCATTTATAGAAGTCAAATAAAGGCAGGTAAATATGTTTATAAATGAGGATGAGGAAATAGATCTATGTGTGTGTGTGTGTGTGTGTGTGTGTGTGTGTGTGTGTGTAGGTTTAGGATTAAGGTAGCAGATGGACATTGGGCCTCCACTCAAGTACTCCCTCAATGCACAAATACTTTGCTCTGTTAAACTGGCATTCTATGATGCTCACTGTGTTAGTCCGGGTAGACTAGAGAAACATTCATAAACACACATATGTATATAAGGGAGAGATTTACATAAAAGAGCAAGTGAAAATTGAGAAAAACCCAACCCAGTCCAGTCCACGGTCATGGGTCCGATACCAATCTGAAAGCCCTCTTCAGACTCACGAAATATATGCAATGATGCCAAATGCAGATGACCACAAGCCAGTGGGTAGGGAGTCTTTGGATCCAGTGGTGTTGGCAGGAGTCTCCGCGTGACTTCTCTAGGTCCAGGTTTCTGGCCACATCAGGGTAGGTCCATGTGACTTCTCAAGGATGTCTCGCAGGGAGCCAGCCTTGTCAGTTGAGTATATCCAAGGAAGTGAGAGTTGTCAGTCGAAAGTCTCCAAGGAAGTGAACCTAGAGAGACAGTGTCTCTGCCTCCAAGAAGGAAGGACCACATTTCCAGAATTCTCAGGAGAAGACGATGTCAACACAGTGGTCTCATTGGCTAGCTCCAGATTGACAGGCTCGGCTCCACCTCTACACTCTTAATCCTCAAATTGACACCAGATTAGGTGACTGCCACCTAAACAAGCAGACATCTAGCTCAGAAGCAACAAAGCCCACATGGAAGAAGCACATCAGGTGTCGAAAGGAACAGGAATCAGGCAACAAAGAGCATAATATCAAATCATTGTGAATGAGGGTGAGTGTGGAGTGGGGACCCAAAGCCCATCTGTAGACAACTTGATATTCCCTTAAAGAAGGGTCATGGACAGGAGATCAGCCAGTCAGGGTGTAGTATATAGCAATCATGAAACATACAACCTTCCTCAAGTTCCTTGATGCTTCCTCTCCCCCCTCCCCCCCCCCGACTATCATGATCCCAATTCTACTTTACAAATCCAGTTAGACCAGAGGATTTACACTGGTACAGATCGGATCTGGAGACAGGGACTCTAAAAACCGATGACCCCTTTAGGACCATGGCTGAGAGTTGCAATACTGGGAGGGCAGGGTCGAAAGGGAGAGCCGATAACAAGGATCTACATATAATGCCCTCCCTGAGGGATGGATAAAAGAAAAGCGGATGAAGGGAGATGTTGGACAGCTTAAGATTTGACAGAATAATAATTTTTAAATTATCGAGGGTTCATGAGGGAGGGAGGAACAGGAAGGGGGGGAATGAGCTGATAGGGCTCAAGTACAAAGAAAATGTTGTGAGAATGATGATGGCAACAAATGTACTCATGTGCTTAATACAATGAATGTGTATGTATGGATTATGATAACAGTTTTACGTGCCCCCAATAAAAAGATTTTTTTTAAGTGCTGAAAAACTCAGCTTATACATGAGTATCTATGGTAACAGTAGCATTCGACTTCTTCATTTGTTGCCCATTGGGGATTGATTCCATAGTGATTGTAAAGTTATTTATACTGGCATAGCCTAATAACGATAATACAGAACACTTAAAAATAGTGTGTGGCCTGTGCACTTTGCATTTTATTAACTCACAACAACCCTTTTATCTAGTTTTTAAATTATGCTAAGGAAACAAGACAGGATAAATACCTTGCTCTCAGGTTGCTATTGCACTGCATAGACTTTTGTTTTTCCTGTAGTCTTTGAGATTTTCCTGTTATCCCATCCAGTTTTGCTGAGGAGTTCTTAATCTTTATTTTAAAATTGTTATATAGATGCTATATTCCTAAGACTTTATAAACTCTATTGAGAGTATGTAGGATTTTCTAGAATGATTTTTGACTCTAAAACTGGGACAAAAATCCATCTTAGAATTTAATCATCCCCTATCATTCATAAGTGATAGTAAGTCGGTGATCATAAGAGTTTGTGTTAGTTGCCGTCCAGTGGGCTCCTACTCGGCCAGCGCATGGAACGAAGCGAGAGGTTGCCGGGCTGTGTGCCATCGCCATCCATCATCATGGGGTGTCCAAGTCCATTGTGTCAGTCTGATTCAAAGACATGTTCAAATTTGCCAAGGCTTCCTAATTATGGATTTCCCCCCTTAAAGATAAAAGTGTTACTGATAATGGCCCAGATTCTATTGATAAAAAATTGAAGCAATTGGGTTTAAGAGGCACTATCATTTGACATTTGTTTTTATCATTAATAGTTTTATAACGTTGGATAATTTCTTTTCAAATTTTTCCTATAGTATAGCTGAAATACAGAAAGATGTGGAATACAGATTACCATTCACCGTAAACAACTTGACAATTAACATTAATATGTGAGTAGAATTGTATCCTACTTTGTCATATCAATGGATTTAACATATATCCTTATTGTTTTGTTTCTTAGTTATTATTAGAAATAAATTTCCTAACGTAAACTAATTTTGAATATTCACATTCTAATAACTAGAATTTGTACTATTCTACACACTATAGTGAAATAAATATTTTTGGAAGACGTCACTGTAATTTATATTGCTGTAAAAAGAAATAGTCTTAGTAAAAATAGAATGAAAATATATAATAATGATTCTTGGTACTGTAATCACTGTATTGATTTCAAGTAAAGACTTTCCTGGTGATAGGCTTGAAAGATTCTGATTAATAATGACAGATAACCTAAAATATCAGGTATGGAAAAGCACTACAAATGTGTTTACTTTTTCTGTTTACAACTTCAAATATTCAAATTTTCACAAAGATCTCCTACATCAACCAGAATATTCAAAGATAAATATGATTTATTATTTATATTTAAGGAAAAAATTAGAAGTTAAAAATATAATCAGGAGGTTAGTACTTAAGTTACAATAGAGAAATATTAGACAAAATGATTCTGAGTATCAGTTTAACCTTACATGCAATTATTAGTGTGTAGTATGAAATGATTGAATTATTAATTGCTAGCAAAAGTGCGTCAACCAAGGAAAATGGTGGCTAATTTGAAGATAGAAACTATGCTTTATCATTTTCTAACATAATTGATGTACATAGTAGGCCTCATCAAATGCTACTTGAGTGAATGAGTTAAAGCATAAATATATAACTACATCAAGCATGTACAAGGTTAGCATATATGGAGCTTTTGAGAATCTCACAGGATCCCTGCTCATTACAGACACTGGAAAGTGAAGAGTTACTGTTGGGATTCCAATGTCTTTAAAAAAATTTTTTTTTAATCAAACTAGTTTAACGTCCACCACTAGTAGAATGCGCTTCAGAAAGTTTGTGAGGGGAAAAATTGAATGAAAAAATAATGGAAATTACCTACAATCTTTTTGAAGTGCCCTCATATAATAGTTTCTCTTACCAATTCCCAGGTAAAAGTAAATAGGAGAGGCTAACCAAGACCTGGCTTTCTTCTTGACAATATTACCAGCAAGTAATTTTCTACTTCAGAAAGGGAGCAGAGAAGGAGTTTAAAGGAAAGTAAAACTATCTTCTGAATTTTAGTAGGACTTCACAGTAATCTTAATTTTGCAGTCATTAAGAATTCATATTCTTAAAACCATGTTATTGACCTTAGAATTGAGAAGCTAGAAAGGGACACTGGCAACAAAGAATGCTGATAACTGCAACGTTTATATCCTAATATTTTCATTTTATCTACCTCATCCATTAGGGAAAAAAATTGTGAAATGATTCTTGGCACCATCTTAAAAGTTGGAAACCCCCATTGCTATTGGGTTGATTTGGACTCCAGACAGTCAATCTGGGGTTTCCCCCTGCACTGACACAGACTGTAACCTTTCTCCTGGAAACAGTGAGGGGGGATTCAAACCACTAGCCTTTCAATTAGCAACTGAATGGTTAAGTACTCTGCCACTAAGGTCTCTAGAAAACAAAGGCAAGTCACATGGCCAGAGCCTGTGGTTCACCTGATATAAGTGCCCAATCTGCTTTTTAGCTGCAGATTTTTAAAAATAATTTGGTACAATATGTCCCAAAGCAATTATTTGGCATGGTGTGTCCAGTACGCTGCAGTTCAGGATGCCTGTATTATACATTAAAAAAAATTTACTCTATCCATTTACTTGATTGCTTTGTTGCCAACAAGTGACATTTTATATATTTGCGGTCAACTCAACATCCAAAATAGCATACCTAGTGTTTAATAATTATCCTGAGTGAATGTGTGAAAATTTAATTTACTCTTAATTTTATTTTAGGATTATATTTATATAATGCAGCATTTATGGTCTGTTTTCCTTCTGTTTTGTCATTACTAGATTGCTTCCTCCTCAGTTTCCTCAGGAAAAACCAGTGATCAGTGTTTATCCACCAATACGACATCACTTAATGGATAAGCAAGGAGTGTATGTTACCTGCCCATTAGTTAACAATGTATGTATAAAATGATTTTTTTTCAGAGAAATAACAATTGTACTTCTTTTCTACAAAACAGTTTAGAAATCTAAAATGTCCATTTGGAATGAGTAAGTTAAAGATTTATTAACTTGTATTTTATTTATTGGCCGCAATAGATATTACTGTATTTAATTGCAACAAAAGTTGTGATGTGAAGATTATTTGTTTTGCACCGGTGAGAACCTGCTCATGTTTGAGTTTGTTTCCGAGGGAGTCGGTCCCTAGTTGTTACTGTTGTTAGGTACCATGTCAGGTCCTACTCATCGCACAGGGCCTTAGGCAGAGCCAAGCGGAACACTGCTGGTTTCCGTCCCATCCTCACAGGTGTTCCAATGCTCGAGCCCGTTGTTGCAGTCACCGTGTCAGCGCTTCCCTTGAGGGCCTTCCTTTGGCTGTCCTCTCCCTCTCTCTTGAAAACATGTCCAAAGTATGCAAGATGAAGTCTTGCCATCCTTGCCTCTAAGCATCACCCTGACAGCACTTTTCCCAAAACAGATTTGTTTATCCTTTTAGCAATCCACAATACATTCAGTGTTCTTCCCCAACACCAAAACTCAAGTGTATCCATTCTTCTGTGACGTTCCTTGATTGGTGTCCAACTTTCACATGTATATGAAGCTGTTGAAAGTACCACTGCTTGGGTCAGGCACACCCCAGTCCTTAAAGTGATACCCTTGTTTTTCAACATTCTAAAATAGGTCTTGTACAGGAGATTTGCCGAATGCAACTCATTGTATAATCTCTTGACTGCTGCTTCTGTGAACATTGATGGTGGATTCAAGCGAGGCAAAATCTTTGGCAACCATAATCTGCTCTCCATGTGTTACGATGGTACATGTTGTTCTGATGAAAGGATTTGGGCTTCTTTACATTGCATCGTAATCCACACTGAAGGTTGCAATCCTTGATCTTCATCAGTAAATGCTTCAAGTTCTCTTCACTTTGAGCGGACAAGTTGTGTCATGTTCCTCTAATCCCCATGCCATATTCTTCTTCATATAAATCAGCTTCTCTCATGATTTGCTTAGTACATGGATTGAATATGTACGGTGAAAGGATACAACCCTGATACACATTTTCCTGATTTTAAACCGTAGTCTGTTTGCACAATTGGTTCTTGATACATGTGTATGTTCTGCAGGAGCACAACCAAATTTCTGGAATTCTCATGCTTCTCAAAGTTATCTATAGTCTGTTATGATCTACACTGTCCAATGCCTTGGCATAATCAATAAAACAAGTAAACATGTCTCCGATAGTCTCTGTTTTCAGCCAAGATCCATCTGGCACCAGCAATGATATCCCTTGTTCCATATCCTCTTCAGAATCCTCCTTGAACATCAGGCAGCTCTCTGTCAATGTATTGCTACAACTGTTGTTAGATGACCTTCTAGGAAAAGATAAAATTCAAATATGCCTTAAAGTTCTTAGGATATGTATATGATTAATTCATGTGCAGACTGTAACATAAATATCCTTGTAGTGTTTACCCTTGATGCATAAGTTCCTGCAAAAATAGGGTTCCCATGAATTGGAATCATCTTGATAGCAATGAGTATGATTTTTTATTTTGATGGAAATATTTCAGATCCATTAATGATCAAGGAAACGTCAAACCTAATTTGCTCACTACTACATCTTCGTGATACTGATTTTCTGATAAAAATTTTAAGTTGTGGATTATCTTATTTTAAAATGATGTAATACCATTGCTTTTTAAATTAATTCTTGACCTACTTAAGTGGATTAAAGTAGGTTATTGAGTGACATTTTCCTAATGTAACTTCATAGTCTTTTTCTGAAATTCACTTTGGTGATCCTATATTATATTTACTTTCAGTTTACAATGCACTCAGATCTTGGAAAAATTATTCAGAGTTTATTGGATGAATTTTGGAAGAACCCTCCAGTTTTGGCTCCTACTTCAACAGCATTTCCATAGTAAGTATACTTGGGATACAGTCTACAATTTGCTTGTATTTGGTTTTATTTCCATCAAAGTAATTAAAATATAGTTTAGAAAATCAAATGATATTAAAAGGCAGCATACTCCCCACATCCACACTGCTAAGGAGATGTGTTCGCACTTGCTGGGAATAACTGAGTTTCACTCTGGTAGCTCTTTCTTCTAATACTTGCCTTGTCTTTCTTACTCGTGCACATTCTGCTATCCCTTGGTGCTTTCCCTTTGCTTAATATTAATAAACGTCTTATGATAGATATGGATTTAGCATCTTTCACAAACCTCCATTCCCTGATGCTCCCTATTATGTCATGGTTTTAATTTAAATCCATATTTGAGATTTTCATTCCTTTGATTTTCTAAATATCTCCAATACTGAGCCAAGTACTTTACCATGGTATTTTTCTAGTAGTAAATGATCCCCAATTTTGGAATTTAAAATTACTTAAGATTTATTTTCTTGAAAAAAATACCTTGAAGGGCTGAGCCCCGGTGGCGTAGTGGTTGTGCGTGGGACTGCAGCCCACTGGGTTGGAGGTTCAAATCCAGCGGCAAGGCTGGGCCTCCTATACCCACCACCAGAGGGCAGTGATGCCCCAAAAACCAAAAAAAAAAATCATTTTTTGTTGAAAATCATTTTTAAGTCAAAATCATTCAAACCTGTCTGGTGATCACGTAAGTTTCATTTGGTTTGCTCTTGCCTACATTCGTTTTTCCCTTTCCTGGGGATTTCATGCTTTTTCTCTTTTTCGTGGTAGTAAAGGGTGCTGCACCGTTTGCACTGGCTGCCGTGGTTTTTAAGTCCAGGGTTTGACGTCATCTGAGTGCTCATTTCACCTGACAGTTCATGTTGACTGTGCACGGAAATGTTAGGTAAGAAGACCAGGTCTATATGTGGTCCTAGCTGCCTTTTCGCTTGGCAGCCAGGTTCTGAGGGTAAGGGTCTCAGGCCGAAGTCAGTCACAAAGTCCCTGCCCAGTTCAAAGGAGAGGAGGGGTGACATTTTAGAAGAGCATGTGTGGCTAAAAGTACAATGATGACGACACACACGTCTCCCACAGGAGAAAACTGTATCCACTCCCTCCTCTCTAGACTGTGCCATGAATTTCTTCACTAAACCAGGTTTGGGTGCTAAAGGAGTTTTCCATGTGTGATTTGGAAGTGCAAAAGTACAGTTTCTCTTGATCTGAAGATAAGTGAATTAAAGACACAAGTTTCTTATCCCTCCCACCCCCACCCCCATGGCACAATGATAAGACAGGCCTAGGATAACACTCTAGACCTTCCCACTAAAATGGGTGTAAAAGGGAAGCATGCAGGAGTCACGAGTCCATGTTGTCAGCTGCCTTATGCACAGCAGAGAACCTGCCTGGGCCTGTACCCTACTCACAGTTGTCATGCCTGAGCCCATCTTTAAAGTCCCTGCATCACCCATCTCATGGAAGGCCTTCTTCTGCTGGTTCCTCTACCACACTAGTTAATACTCGTAGGGCACATCTCATTTACCTTTTCTTTGATTTGCACAGTTTTACTTTTTGGGGCCCCTTCTCCCCAGAATCTCTTCAGGTTCTTCTATCTTCTGTGTCCTTATTCTTTCCTATGAAATTTAGTCCTTATTTGCAACTTAGTATATTTTCACCCTCTTTCTCCTTAAAAAATTAAGCATCCAAAGAGCCCTTTTCCTTTGGTGCAAGCTCTTTTTTTTAAGACTAAAATGATATGCATGATTCCTTTAAAGCATTGCTGGATTTTTAATGATTCCTCCTTTTGTCCATTCCATCAGATAGAAGCAACACTTAAAGACCTGTGCAACAACTGCCTTTCTCAAATGTTTGACATGGACTGAGAAACAAAGACTTTAAAGTTCTTGGGCCCTGTAGAAGGCTTTTTGTCGAACTGAACGGTTTTCTGAGGCACTGCTTTGGTTTTTTTCAGAGACTTAACAAAGAATCATACCTTCATCCTGAACTTGGTCTTTGCTTTGAAGTTCTTTCTTAATTGAAAATAGTCAAGAAGCTGGGAATAAGAGACAAATTCTATTCTGAAACCCAGGCATGCCTGTCTCTCTCATATTAATACTTCTTTATTTCTTCCTCTCATATTTTAATACAACCTTCCAGTCGTCAGACACCTTCAACACTGCCCAGAAATCTCCTTAACTAGAGTATTGAATACCCCAGGTGGAATTTTTAGGTGGTCTGACTTCTGTGACATGGAAAGTTCCCTTTCCAGTCACATTTTCCTTTTTCACACTCATGTTTTCTGAGGGCACCGAGTTTCTGCATTCTGAGCTTTCCCTAAGCTCTTCCTTTGTTTTAGACACTTTATTGTTATAGCAGTATTATACTTCCATGTCCTGGAAAGTGTTCGAAGGTTGCATATCAAATTATTCCTGCTTAAAACAATGAAAATTCTCTCTTGTTCACTAATCTGCAACCAAACAGGCTGTACTGGAGATCGCTATGTCTCTTCTACTCAGTGTCCACAGGGGTGACTGGGACACTGAACACTGGAATTGCCCAAAGGCTAACTCATGTGTCTGGCACTTGTTACTAGTGCTCAGCGGAGGCTTTATCTGGAGCTGTCATCTGGAAAACACAGACCTGGCCTCTTTGTGGAGTTTGGGCCTCGTCACAACATAATGTCCCATTTCTAAGAGTGAGCTGCCTGAGAAAGAGAGAGAGAGAGCTATGGGAAAATTGCAGAGCCTTCAAAAGGCCTATCTGCTGAAGTCATGCATTGTCACTTCTGCTATATTCTCTTTTGTGATAAAGTTCTGGGCAGGTTCATGGGGATTCAAGTAGGCTTTATCACTTGAGAGGGAAGTGGCAATGTTCTAGAAGAAATGGTGAACCAGAAATGATGCCGTGGCTACTTAGGGGAAATAGAGTGTGCCACAAGGGCTTAGATGAACACATTCTGAAGTTTTGTTTACCTGTAAATGTTTATTTGTTTTTACCTGTAAATGTTTTAAATACGCCCTCACACTGGCTTCAGTTTGTACAGTTAAAACAATTCTAGTTTGAATGGTCTGCTACTCAGAATGGTGAAGTCCTGTTGTGTATATGTGAGGATAAATAAAAAGTATTGCTATTAAGATTATAGTTCATACAACATGCATGAGTTTATTGCAAACAAGACATGTTTAGCTATGTTGGGAATCTTTTGCAGCAGAATTGCCCAATTCAGTATACCATTTGTTTGTTTGTTTTTGCACTGTTGCTTCAATGGGCATTAAATATCTAAATGGAATACAATCATCGACAACTTAGACGATATATACTCGTGTATAAGCCAAGTTTTTCAGCACTTTTTTAATGCAGTTTTTAGTTGCCTCGGCTGATATTTGGGTTGGCTTATACTCAAATATATGTGGTAAGTTTCTTAACCATTCATCAGGCTATTGCTTATTTTTGTAAGAATGTTTTCTTTTTGTTGACTTGTAATCCATACTGAAGACTGTAATCGTTACTATTCATCTTCAATGAGTCCTTCAAGGCTTCTTCAATTTCAGCAACAAAGTTGTTCACATGGTGCAGATTGTTAATGAGTCTCCTTCCAATTCTGATGCCACCTTCTTCGTGTGCTTTGGCTTATACAATTATTTGTTCCACATACAGATACATGGTGAAAGGTTACAACACTGACACATACCCTTTCCAATTGTGAGCCACACTGTATCCTCTTGATGTGATCAATTACCTCTTGACTCATGAGCAGGTTCTGTATGACCACAATTAAACCAACACCAAACTCGTTACCGTTTGAATCAAGTTCTGACAAATAGTGACCCTAGAGGACTGAGTGGAACTGCTCTGTTGCTTTTCCCAGACAGAACATTAATGGACGCTATTCGCAGCAGCTTGCTCTAAAGGAACAGCTGATGGGGTCCATCACTGACCTTCACCTAGCAATAGTGCGTTTAACCAAGGGGTCCTTTGAGTAGAGTACAGTGTTCTGAAATGCGTTTTCTTTGCAGTATGACCCATCATGTGTTGTGATCCACAGTCAAGTGATGCGGTACCAAATGAGGGTGATAAAATAAAAATAAATGTCTCCCTTCTATGCTTTTGGCCAAGATCCATCTGACATCTGCAGACAGCTCTGTTCCAGCTTGAGTTTCTGACACTTCCTTGTCAATGGGCGGCTGCAGTCATTTTTAAATTATCTTTAGCAGAATGTTCCCAGGAGGTGGTATCAGTGATACTCTTTGATAGCATCTGCATTCCTTGGGGTCCCTTCACTTTGGATTGGGGATAAGCGTGTACCCTTTCCGTTGGGTTGGCCGATCGCTGTCTTGCAAGTTTCTTGGCCAAGACGAGTAATTGCTTGCAGGGTTGCTATGGGTTTGCTACCCACCTCAATGAGAATCACATTTCCTGGAGCCCCATTGAAGTCAGCATCAAAGTAAAACAGATTGGTTCAGAATTACTAAATTGTTCATTCAGGAATCATAGAAATATGTTCTTGTGTTGATCATATTCTTTTTAAGTATTCATATATATGCCACTCCTTTTCAAGCTTTAAGGCTAAAAATTAACCATTCTTTGAAATTAATAGGTGATCAGAAAGCTTTTTTTTTAATGTAGTTTTTAAAGTAGGTCATATATTTTACTTGGCTCAAAATTCTAAAAGCACTCAGAGTTAAAAGTATCACTTTCTTTTACCTCTTTTTTTTCTGGCAGTGTAATTCTTCTCATTAGCATCCAAAGTCATCGTTTGGGTGGGTGTTTATATAATTACATATACAAGGAAACAGGACTCCAAAAGTTAATGGGAAAATGGAATGAAAAGACAATGGGATTTTTCCCTGAATCTTTTGAAGCCCCTTCAGAGAGATATGTAGTATTTTATACCTCCTTTTTTATACAGAGGGTATCATACTTTTAAAATTAAATGGGATAGCTATAGATAGCTATTTGTGTTAGCCCAGTAAGGTACGTCCTCATTCTTTTTTATGGCCACAAAGTTTTCATTTTATGGATGTACCTTAATTTATTTAAAAGACTCCTATTGATGATATTTTTATTGTTTTCAGTCTTTCCTAAAAGGCCTAGCCTCCATCTTTGCCCTCAGTGCTATAGTGAATAATCTTATAAAATAGTATTTTATCCAAATGTGAGTATATTTGTTGGATAAATTCTAGAAGTGGTATGCACAGCTGTAATTCTGACAAATAACTGCAAATTGCCTACCAGAGTAACTGTACCAATATGTGCTTTCTCATATCCTTTGCCAAAATGAATCTTTGTCAGTCTTATAGGTGGAAAAGGGTATGTTCATAAAATTTACATTTTTTTATCTAACAATGAAGTTGAGCATCTTTTACTATGCCTATGGGTGTTCTTTAATTTTTTTTTTAGATTCCTTTCATTTCTATGCTATTCAATTTTTCTGTTTTGCTGTTGAGTTTACTAACCTTTTGAGGATTTATAGAAATTATATATGAAGGAGCTTTAAACTTTGTGGATAAACTTCATTCTTGTTTAATCCCATTTTTCCAAGAACTTTTTTGAAGCCCCCCCTTCATATTTTAAAAATGGTATCTCTACGCCACAAGTTTCACATGTGTTCTTCCAATATGACGTGTCGAATCATAGGCTTTGTGATGTAGATTTTTTTGGTGTGAAATTTATGGCTGTTTTCTCTTCTGAATGTGAGGTCATTATGTGACTTCTAACTGTGATATCACAGACAGTCCTTCTCCCCACAAGACTGTAATTGTCCAGTGATTTCTTCTAGTTATTTTAAGATATTGATTGGTATCGGTAGAGTTCTAAAAGCTCAGAAGTGACCTGTCTATACACTCCCGTGCTTACCCGTTAGATTGTTTGCTTTTTAAAGCACTCATCTTCTTTTTCATGCAAACCACATTTCTTTTTCTTTGAGAGTTTATATAGGATTTCTTTCAATTATATAATTTTATCAAGCACTGCCATCTATCAACAAATTCTAGGTATAATGCATGACTATGACAGTTTCGCACCATCTAGGAATAATATGATACCTAAAAGCTCATTTCCCCCCTCTTTTTCTCCCTAGCTTGTATAGTAACCCCGGTGGACTGCCTCCGTATGCGTCTCAGGGTTTTTCATTTCTTCCTTCATATCCTCCGCAAGAAGCTAACAGAACTGTCTCTGCAGTGTCTGTGGCTGACACTGTTTCCTCGACCACAAGTTACACCCCAGCCAAACCCGCTGTTCCTTCCTTTGGCATCCTTTCCAGTCTGCCATTGCCCATCCCAGTGACAGAAACTTCAGCACCGGTGTGTATCTCTGGGTGTCTGTGTTTTACCATTGAGTCATTATTCAATCTGTCAACACTTATCTTGTGCTTTGCACAGGAGAACAGCAGATACTCTAGTACTTGCAAACTGGGAACTTCCTGTAGAGTTGAGACCGACAAACTAGGGTTATGTTGGATGCACAATTGAAGAATAGCTGGTGTGCACAGGAACTAAGGTAGAATTAGTAGCGTTGCTTTTACACCACTAACCCCCCACCCCCAAAAAACATGGTTTAGTGTGCAGATAGCGTATCTGAGACTCTGCCTGCAGTAGATCTCTAGACTAGAGAGAAAAGACATGACCAGTGTTTTTCGATTAAGCTGGTCACTGTTGGTATGTGGGATGTTACTGAGAGAGAAACCAGTACTCTGCATAAACAGGATTTTAAAACAGTCAGTGACTAGTACCCACAGTAATGGTCATGTTCTGTAAGATTTCAATCATTTAGAAATTGGACACAGTTGTATTTGCTAACTCAAGCCCTTTCATAATTATATGAATGTTTTGGTTTTCTTAAATTGTTTTATTGGGAGCTCATACAGCTCTTTATAAGAATGGTTTGTGATTAACCTACAAGTTGGTCGTCTAAATGAATTTTAAGACAACTTTTAAATAACTATTCATTGAAAACATCATATGTATCTTTTTTAAAAAAGTGCTAACATAGGTACTCATATGATCCTAAGTCCCTTCTTCCTTTCAAACAGGAACTCTGTGTGTACAAAGTCACACTGAATGAAAAAATGAACTGAAAAGAACAGAGGAGTGTACTGAGAAAAAGAAAGTGGGGAGATGAAGATGTCATGATGAAGGCAGTTAGAAGGATGTAGTACATGTAGACTTATTTTTCAAAGTAAATGAGAACAGTTGCCGTGGTGGTTGAAATTTAATATTATTTGAAACTTTCTAGATCAGCCAAAATTGTGTTGGCTACAAGATGCCAGAGGTGCCTGATGTGTTCCCAGAACTCTCAGAACTAAGGTAAGAAGCTTGAAGCTAAAGTCGGCATTCATTGTCCATTTTCTTTTCAGTACAAAATAGATGGTTATTTTCAGATCAACATTAAATAATTTTCTTCAAATCTTCACTATCCCTATAGTGTGCTTGTCTTAGTGGAAACTTTTTTTTTTTTTTAGTGGAAATTTTTAGAAACCAGTTTTAGATCTTAGAGCTTATACCACCATCTACACTGGAGGATAAGCCGAGTTTTTCAGTATGTTTTTAATACAGTTTTTGTGGTAGAATTAGGTGCCTCGGCTGATATTTGGGTCAGCTTATACTTGAGTCATTGAGTGACTAGTGTGTATTAAGGGATTTTCCCCTTGAGCTGGAAATGGTTATTAAAATTACAAGGTCCTTTCTCTTGTGTGACTTACATTCTTTTGAAATTTTATTCTTGGATGCATTATTCCTGCAGCTTTCAAAGTATTTAAGATCTTTTCATTGTTACATTAATAGACCTTTATGGTAGAGAAATAAAGACCTTTATGCATTTTAAACGGCGTGTCCAGAGAGACAAACATTTATTAAAATCTATGACAGATCAGTTTGTCACATTCAAGTGTAAGGCAGTTTCATGGAGCACTGGTCCTCTGGGATGATTCATGAAACATGCTGTTTGATCACTCTGTTTGCGGAAGCACTGCCTACAGAATGACCACACTCCTCAAGCCATCATTATACCACTGCATATCGTCACAGCCTTGTGTTTTTGTCAATCTCTCTGGCTTTAAGATGTATCCCACCAGGGGTATAACTAAAAATCCATGAGAAGTTTTATGTTTAAAAAAAATTGTTTAACTTTATTTGACTTAGTGTTTTACATAGAGAAATATTAATACTTTTGTTAATAAAAATTAATGAATGTTTATAATATACCCAAAGTATGAATGTGTTCATGGTTTATATGCTTTGCAGTGCTCACAACCAGGAAGTAGGACTAATGTTCTCATTTTATAAAAGTAGAAACAGACTTTGGTTAAGTTAACACAAAGCTCTTTTTGATTCGGAAGCCTCAGATTGATAAAATTGAGTAGTACCTGCTCTCTTCCCCATTCTTTTCTTTTTGAAGTCATTGTGGAAATAACAAATATACAAAGGCAAGCAATAGTATAATGAGCCTCCACACACCTGCCATTCAGCCTTGACAATTAGAATGAATCCTTTATGCATCTTACTTCCTGTGCCCTCTTACCCAGTTGTTTCATGTGCCCTCTTACCCAGTTGTTTCATGAGGGAGCGAGCGGGTGCAGATGTGGTCGGAAGTATTGTAAAGCAAGTCCAGTTACGATATTTTCACTCACAAATTGTTCAGTAAGTTTTGTGACCAGATAAGGGCCATTTTCATCTTTTTAATAAGCCTGTAGTCATATTCAGTATCATTATTATCCTAACAAAATTAATAATTCTTTAATGTTTTCTCATTTTGCAAGTGTCTTAATCATAAAATATGTTCGTTGTGGGTTTGTTGAATCAGGATTCAAAAAACAGTCCATGCTCGCATTTGGATAGTGTACCTTTTTGTTTTTTTAAATTGCTAGCAGCTCATTATCTTTTAATGTATATGTGTACAGTGATCGTTACTTATGTAAATGCATGTACAAGGAGACTTCCAAAAAAGCTCATGGGAAAACTTCATTCTCTTTTAATTCAACTTTTTCATGAACTTAATGATCCAGCTTTTCCTTGAATCTTTTGTCGCTCCTTCATATGTGTAACGTTATTTAATTACTGGAAAAAATTGTTTGTCCTTCAGAATTTCGCATGCCCTGATTTTGCCTGATTCCCTTCTCCAGTAATATGTAGATGTTCCTCTACTTTCTACTACTGGTGGCTAGATCTGGAGCTTGATCAAGTCAATGCTGACTCAAGAGCAGCCCCTCTTGGCTTTCCAAGACTGTTTTTCAGGAGTAGGAAGCCCAGTCTTTCTTCTACCGCTGCTGGAGGTTTTGAACTGGCGACCCTGTGGAGTGCAGCTCAACATGTGACCACTGCGCCATCAGGGCTCCCTGAAGCTTGCTTAGAGAAGGCCAAGTTCTTTCGGCCAGGATCCATACAGCATATCTAGTAGACATTTTCTGTTGAATCCCATCAGACAATATTGATCATCTTTTTAGTGAGACTAACAAAGCTGGGTGAAACACCTCAAACTGTTGTTGACCAGGGACGATTTCACATCAGACGTCAGCTGCACACACCACCATTGCATTAAGGGTTGTACGTATAGTTCCATTCCATCATTCCTTCTCTATTTAGTTATCAGAAGGAGAGTTTAACTACTTAGTTATACTGAAATCTACTTCAAAGGCAAAATAAATGCTTGACTTTTCCCTCTTTTCATTATTTACAATAATGCATTGGTGCATTAGCAAACTTCAAAATTGTTCTGATGGATGGACTTTTGTTTGTGTGTGCTTTTTAAGAATATACCTAATATGTTTTAATCCACTGCAGTCATTTTTCTTTATGCTACTTTCACCTGTTGAATGTAGAGTCTCTGTGTGGACCTTTGTGTCCTTTCTGACAAAACGCAGATATCCTGGACTCACCATCAGCATCTCTTTTCTCACCTCTGAAACCGGCCCTTCCTCTGAAGGGCTGCCACAGTTTTTCAGATTAGGATACGTAGTTACTATTGAGATTAGAGAGGAAGGTGTGGGTTTTTAGCATCAATTCTACCAAAGATATACAACCAAATGCCATTTTTAGACATCATTCCAAATGATGTTTCTCTGTATATGATTATGGAAGCACAAAACAGGTCTGTTTAATTTCATCTGCTTTGAATTTTAAAGATGCTGTGTTTTCTTTTATACTTATACATTATGTGATGCTTTTGCATGGTTTCATGGTCAAACTGAAAGATACATTCAGACTTAGTTTCCATTTCTATCCTCTTGCAGTTCCCTCTTTCTCTGTAGCTGTGTAATTTTGTTTCAGATAGTATCATACATTGTTTTCTAAAAGAAAAAGTTATGAATATAAGCACTACCATTCATGCACACTCATGTCTTTTCCTGTGAGTCGCACAAATCTATTAGCTCAAATAGCTTAAAATTGGGAGGCTGTTAGGGATATGCATGTACCCTCCCCAGCCCACTGCCATCAAACCGATTCTGACTCATACTGACCCCCTATAGAAGCGGTTCTCAACCTGTGGGTCACAACCCCATTGGGGATCGAACAACTCTTTCACAGGGGTTGCCCAGTTCATAACAGTAGCAAAATTACAGTTCTGAAGTAGCAGTGGTGATAATTTGATGGCCGAGGGTCCCCACCACACGAGGAGGCACAGGTGGCTAGGGCCGTCGCCGGCGCGTGAGGCAGGGGGAGAGCCACTGCTCTAGCCGGTCAGAGGCTCGGTCTCCCCCGACTGCCGCAGAGCAGCTGGTGGGTCTGAGCTGCTAAGTTTGATGCTGGCAGTGGCACCAGGGCTTCCTCTGCACATACTGTCACACAGGCTGCTAACTGCAGTCACTCGCCGCTCGGGGAGAAAGATGAGGCTTTCTGCTCCTGCAAAAATTGACGGGCTCACAGGGGCAGTGAGAACCCACAGGGGCGGTTCTCCTCTATCCTGTGGGTTGCTGTGAGTCGGAATCAACTCAAGGGCAGTCGGTTCATTTGGAGCTTTAGTGACCCCAGCTACAGAAAACCCACGGCTGTCGAGGTGACTCTGACTTAGGAGAGAGTCCATTGCTCCGTAGCATTTTTGAGACGAAGTTGGTGCAAGAGAAGGGATTTTCTTGGTTCTCCTGCAGAGTGTAAACTGCCCACCATGTGATTCTCTGCCCAACATTTAACTTACTAGACCCACACCATAAAAAAAAGCAAAGACGTAGGTTTGGCGTGGGGGGGCAGTTAAGCAAGGACTGTTGACTTTGCCCAGTCGTGGAAGATTTTATAGACGCATCGTGGCCAGCTTCGAGTGCCAGTGGGCACTGACTTACCTGCTCTTAACCTGATTAGAACGAACAATCTTCTGCCGAGGGTTTTTATAAACCAGGTTATCACGGTGACTGCCCTGGTTTCCTTCCAATTGTATGTCCCACCCATCAACACATGTGGTCATGAAAGAAATAGGGGATAAAAGCCTGTACTGTGACTGGCCTGTGAAATTACCTTCTTTTAATGTAATGTATTTGAAAGAAGAAACAAACTCCCCGCCAGCGAGTCAGATCCAACTTACAGCGACCCTGTGGGACAGAGAAGTGGCCTCGCAGCCTCCTCTGTGTCCCGTGCAGCGGCACCACCTGCCATGCAGGCTCCACAGATAGCCTTACTCTACACTGCCAGTAAGACTGTCTCCTAGAGCAATGGAATTAAACAGCAGAACTATTTAAATATATCACTGCTCTCTTACTTTACGAGCCTCCGCTGAATAAGGGACACCGCTAGAGTCATCCTTTTTCCTTTACTCAAGGTAAGTAGAAGTGCCATGCAGGTATGAGTCTCACAATAGATTGCACGAGTGTATCCTGAGGACCAAATTTCACTTCTGTAGAGTCTATAAGAATACAAACTGTTCTGCTCCATTGTGGTTGATGTTTTGTTTGCTATTAAGGTTACAGTTAGCTTTCTTAAATTTTTATACAAAAATAGATTCTTTAAAAAAAAAATCACTGAGGTTGGATAAAACTGGAAAATTGTGATTCTATCATCATGGTGGTTTAAATAGTATGACTGCTTTTCATTAACATATTTTTTACATGTGTTTCCAGTGTATCCCAACTCACCGATATGAATGAACAAGAGGAGATATTACTAGAGCAGTTCCTGACTTTACCCCAATTAAAGCAAATCATTACTGACAAGGATGACTTAGTAAAAAATATTGAGGAGCTAGCAAGTATGTGTTCCCTTGGTTCTGTTCACATTTTCTGTGCACAATGTGATCTGTATCTAGAAATAAACTAGAAATATTATCTTACAGGAAAAAATCTCCTTTTGGAGCCCAGTTTGGAAGCCAAAAGGCAAACTGTTTTAGATAAGGTGAGTTAGTTGTTGTCTTAAAAGAAAAAAATGACTGTAATTAAAAAGTAAAGTAAAACAGCATTTTTACCTCTTGTTTTCAGTATGAATTACTTACACAAATGAAGTCTAGTTTTGAAAAGAAGATGCAAAGGCAGCATGAACTCAGTGAGGTAAGGTTATTCAGCTGTTCGTTTATTTTATTTTATTTTTTTGTGTCATTACTGCCCTGGTGGAAGTAGGAAGCCCAACATTGCTCCTGGAGAGCTCCTGCTGGATTTGAACCCTCAACCCTGTGGGCTGCAGTCCCGCACACAACCACAGCGCCACCAGGGCACAGCCCAGCTGTTCATTTTATCAATAAGAATTTCTCATCTTGATGTATGTGGGCCATAGTTTTACTTGAAAATCATCAAAAATCATTTGTTAGACAAACTATTAAATGTAGATGAACAGCTCTCAAATATATTACAAATCATATATGTTTTGTGTTAGAGCATATTTGGTTCCAGGTTGTAAGAGACTATGAAAATCCCCCCTAACTATATAAAGTCATTATAATCCTTGTAAGAAAACCTGCCAACACATATCTTAAGTGAAAAGACAGCAAACTGAAAGGTTAAGGTATAATTACCAGAGATAACCTTTTTATGCCAGAAACAGGTATCTGGTAAACAAAAAGACACCGTACACGATTCGTATTTGAAAAAAGAAAGTGAATAAAAAACTTGTCTCATGTCAGTAGCCAACATTATAAACTCAAAAAAATGCCAAACTCACTGACTCAGTTCTGACTCACAGTGACCCTTCCGGACAGAGTAGTGCTGCCTCCGAGGGGCTCCATGACTCTGAAATCACTACAAGAGCAGAAAGCTTCACCTTTCTCCTGCAAAGCAGCTGATGGGCTCGAACCACGGACTGTCCTTTCTCTTCTCAAAAGACTTAGTCTTGGAAAACAAAGGCAATCCTCCGCTGTCCAGTAGAGGCCCTGGGAGTCGAAATGAACTCAGTGGCAGTGAGTTTTTGCATGGGAGCCAGCCTGCCCTCAAGGGGAGGGGGTTACACGTGGGCAGGGCACCAGGTTGCAGGGACCATTGGGAGCTATCAGAGTATCATGACCAGAGTGTTCGCGAGGAGGACAATCTGCCTTTTTTCTCTCGCCATGGAAGCCGTGGTAGTGTAGTGAGTTAAGAACTGGCCTGCTAACTAACTACAAGGACAGCAGTTCAACCCCACCAGCTGCTCCAAAGAAGTAAAGATAAGGCTTTCTGCTTCTGTAAAGTTTTACAGCCTCAAGTAAAGGGAAGGTTGGGGGAGAAAGGGGGAACTGATCACAGTGATTGACATGTAAACATACACACGTGCGTGCACGCGCGCGCACACACACACACACACACACACACACGGGAGTGAGAACGAGCAATGGAAATGTGGGTGAAGGGAGATGGGAAGGTGCAAAATATGAAAATTAAAATAAATATATGAAAATAATAATAATTGATCACTTATCAAGGAGTCACGAGAGTGGAAGTGGCGAGAGGGGGACATTGGGGAAAAAAGAGCAGTTGATACCAGGGCTCAAGTAGAAAATGTTCTGAAAATGATGGTGTTAACAGAGGTACAAATGAGCTTGCTACAACTGAGGTGTAGATTGTTATAAGAGCTATAAGAGCCCCAGTAAATGATACATACATATGTACAGCCTGGGAAACTTACTGGTGCAGTTCTATTCTGCCCTGCAGGGACACTAGCAGCCAGAATGGACTTGATGGCAGTGTTTTGTTTTATTTTTTTCTGACATGAAATATTTTGTAGCCAGTGGATTGGTTTCTATGTGTTATATCCATATATCCATCAACAGAAGACCACCATGGACCACTGCATAGTAGCAGAGTTCTGCCCAGAAAGGCCATGGAAAGCTTCTCCCAATTCACCCCCATTTCCTTTCCCTGTGAGGAGCTGTCAGAGCATTGTCAACTAACAGGGCTTGTTTTTCTTGTCCAGAGCTGTAGTGCAAGCGCCCTGCAGGCCAGACTGAAAGTAGCTGCACATGAGGCTGAGGAAGAATCTGATAATATCGCTGAAGACTTCTTGGAGGGAAAAACTGAAATAGATGACTTTCTCAGTAGCTTCATGGAAAAGAGAACTGTATGTAATACACTCCACTTGAGCACAGATGGCAGCGTATTACAGTGACTTAGATCTCGAGAGCAAAAAACTGACTGAGCTAGAGTTTTGCATATAACAAGAAAAAACTAAAGAGTCTTTGTTGAGAATGGTAGCAGCATCCTTCTAGAACGTTAAGCTTCTTGTTTGTTTATAACCAGGTAAATCAAATAGTAATTCTGTCATCCATGTCTTTTTGCAACGAAGTTGCTACTTGGCTTCAGTCTTGTCTGAAGTAATCTGTTGTACAGTTATTTATAGAGACAATCATCTATAACGATAGAGCAAATGTTTAAGATATTACTGAAATGCTAGTTTATGGTTAACATTTTCATTCCATTTGTTAAAGACTACTTAACCGTTTCTTGCCTACCGGTCGAACCCTAGATAATTACCTAACTTCTCTGAATCATCACATTTTAGTAAATTTGGGCGATGTGTAATATCCTTTTTAAGGAAGGTGGGGTAGCTTTTATTCTCATTTTTCTTGAGAGAAAATGTAGTTCATGGATATTACTAAACTGCCTGTTATAGCATTAGTAAGACATTGATTACTGATCCATTCTTCTGTCGTAATATCCATGACTATGTCTTACTGTTGTCTTAAGTCTTTCTGGCTAACAAAGAATAATTTATCTTCTAGATTTGCCACTGTAGAAGAGCCAAAGAAGAGAAACTTCAACAGGCAATAGCAATGCATAGCCAATTTCATGCACCACTATAGGTAAATTGTTTTATTTCAAAAAGTTTCCATCTCAATGGTGCTTATAACTGAAGTTAGTTTCTAGTTACAGTTTCTACTGCATGTAACAGCAGTAGAAATCTTTTAGATATTTTCTGTATTCTGTTAGTTTAAACAGAAATTATTTTTCAATACATTGTGGCTACTTATCTAGAATTTAAGGAGCCCTGGTAGCGTAGTGGTTATGTCTTAGGCTGCAATCTACGTGATTGGCAGTTCAAAAGCGCCAGCAGCTCTCTGGGGGAAAGACTGGGCTCCCATAAACAGTTATGGTGTTGGAAACCCACATGGCGTTGCTTGCTTTGAGTTAGCATTTCCTCGATGGCAGTGAGTTTGGTTTTGGTTTTTGGTATTTAGAATTTAAGTTACAGTTACTCAGGTTCATATGTAGACTATTACCTATTACCTAATTGTCAATTTTTCCATGAGTCTCCATCATCTCTTCCTTTACAATGAACCTCGAGGCTATGTCTTTTCCATCTCATGCCAGGATTACTCCAGTAATTTGCTGACAATTTTTAGAGCATTTCCTACCTGTATGACAATGACATAGTGACTGTCCTAAAACTACTACTACCTAAATAGTATCTCCCTGCTCCAGAACCCATAATAAGCCCTGATCATACTACAATCAACAGCAAATTTCTCTCAAGTTTCAAGATTTCTATAATCTAACCTAGATGAGAGAACTTCAGGAAGTTTCCGGAATAATTCCTTCACCTTTTCTCCCCACCCCACGTACATGTTATGTTCTTTCTTCTGCCACCATTACCTTTCTTTGTTCGTCCTGATTTCTTCTTTTACTCTGTATCTTCTCTTGTTTTAGGAATACTTTGCTTGCTAGCACAAATTTCCATCCCAAACCATTGTAGCTGTACCTCATGTTACAATGCTAGAAAGGAGAGCTTGCTCACCTTGAGATTAGAAACCGGCTAATGATAAAGGGGCCTCTGATATGACAATCGGGCAATAGGCTATGACTGAATTGTGCGCAGCCACCTGGGGACTGAAAGTGTCTTCCGTGAGGCTGCCTGTTGGTCATCACTGGTTCTCCTTCCTCTTTCTTGCTGCCCTTTGTTTCTCTCTCTCAGTTGTGTTTTTGCTACACTTGCACATAGTTCAGCCTATCCCCCCCCAGAATCCCCTGCCAGCAAGGAAATTAGGGCACATGATTATCATTTTTCTTTTTTTTTTTTTTTCAGATTTCCCTAAAAACATGAGCTGCCAAGAGAGGAATGGGACAAAATAACTCAGCATATTGCTTTATGTTCAAGATTCACAAATTGACATTTCATCACTGGCTGAATTTTTAGACTACATGGATTGTATATAGAACTGAGACTGATTTTGTACAGGTTAGAATGATTGCTATCATCTTTACTTTGAAATTTTTTCTGCACTCTTTGCACTGAAAATGTTTATTTATTACAGATAAATCCTAGCCTATTTGGGTTTCACTGCCATACCTCTCTTATTGGAAACTAAATACCTACGCATGTAATTTTAGCTAGGTTTCAATATTTTATAAAATTATCTCATTTAAATTTGTATTTTTAATTTTAAAACACCTCATTTCTGTATCAAAAATGAATTGTCATTTAGATTTTTCCCTTGAAGTTTTTTTTTTTTTAAGTTTCTTGATGCTTTTTGAAAAGCAGTTTGTTTTGAATTATTCATAGTGTCAGGAAACACTAAACTTGCCAATGTGCTGTCTCAAAAAAGATTAACTTTTAATAAGTACAATAAATCTAAAGGATAAAATACTTGTTCTTATATATTGTTTTATTTTTAAAACTAAATATGTACCATATTTTTAAAGCAATATCAGTATAAATGGGTATTATACCTAAAAGGGAAATGAAAGCACCTGTCTTTCACTTAAACTAGGAAAACACAAACTTTCATGTTGTCTTGTTTTAAGAAGAATATTTTATAGGTTTGTGGTTGGATAAGGAAAGATACTTTCTAAATTCCTATTGTTAAAGTTAATAACTTTCTTTTCATTCAGTAAATAGTAAATCGAGATACAAGAAAGTCAATGAGTTTTTCTGTTCTTGTACTGTGAGTTAGTATTTCTTAGGAGAAAGTTATTGTAACAAATTAAATTAAGATATTCTTACAAATCCTAATTTAATGAGTTTAATGGAATATCTGTCTGGTACTTTATACAACAATATGTTTCTAAATATCACAGAATGAAAACATTTCACAAAGATTCTTAAAAGCTAATAAAAGAGAAAATCTTAAGTAAATAAAGTCAGAAAATATCTCTAAGGCTTAGGAATATAGTACTTAAAATCACAACACAATAAATAAATAAATAAAATCAAAACAAAGTGAAGCATAAATTTGTTTAAATTTTGTCCCAGTATGATTGTCATTCTAAGCACCCGCATGTAGTTTATTTTCTCTTTATCCTTCTGTTCTTCCTATCCATGTTTTGGGGATTAGAACTTTTAAGAATACAAAATTATTTGTTTACACTCCAAAAAAACCTAATACTTAGTTTTATGTCAAAAATGATAAAGATACAACGTGGGGTAAAAGATGAGCAATTTATTCATCATCTATCTACCTGACACTAGTAAAGACTTACAGTTTACTCTTCAAGATGACTTTTTGAGGAAGGCATAGTTATCATTCCTACTTTATAGGCAAGATAAAGGTGTTTCCAGCTGGGTCTTCAGAAAGTTTTAGTTAGCACTGGCTTCAGTTTTACAAACCTCTTGTTTGCAAACAATCACGTAGCTTTTTTAGAAACCAAATCTGGCCAACAACAGACTAGCAGGCCGAACCAGTTTTATTAAGCACCCACAGACTAATTCTCATCTATATAATCAACAGTGTTCATCTCTATGACTTTCATACCTTATCCCAGTTTCATGCTAAACACAGCTTGGTTTCTCCTTCCTATATGAAGTACATCATCACAACCCAGCGACACATGTAATTTAAATCACCCAAGATGGAAAGAGTCTACTTGAATTTGGGTTCTCCTTTTATAGTAGATACTTTAAGAGCTGTCATTTTTATAACTACGAATGTTTTCATAAAATTAGTCATATGGCAGAAAATGCCAAAGGAAAGAGAGAAATGCCTATCAAAGCAAAGATTCCAATTTTACCTCAACAACTAAGAGAAGACTAAATGGAAATCAAAACGGAGAGGAAAGAGCAGGGGTTATTAGCCAGTGGTAGTTTGTTATGGACAGATATTAAAACTTACCTCAAAATGAAGACATTCCAGATCGATGAATACAAACTGAAGGGTATATCCAGGATGAAAGACATTTCTCGAGATAAATAGAAAATTACTATTGTAATACAGGTTGTTTGACACATAAGAGAGATCATATTTCATAAATTCTCAAGTTGAAGGATAGCTTAGAATAATTTTAAGGGAAGAGAGTAAATTTTCCTTTAAGTGCCCTTAAGGCATAAAAATGTTTTTCACTTAAATCCTCTCTTAAATCCTTTAAAAAGTTTCATTCTTGATTAGAAACATTAGGTGACTAAGTGATTATAATAAAATTTTTTATTCATTTTAATATCTAAATATCACTAAATAATAAATCATTTGAGCTCTGAAAATTACTAATTACTGTTTTGGTCAATTTTGCAATTTCTTTAGGCCACTTGCCCTAACTAGGTACTTTCTCATTGACCTTTGATTTAAAACTAGAATGTACTCTTAGATTCTTGTTAGACTGGCCTTGTTCTTTTAAGGCCTTGTGAAAGTAAAATAGGTTTTGCTGAGCAATAATCATAGCCTTTTTAAAAATCAATTTCAGCCTCAGGTCACCCTCTTAAAAGAAGTCTAAATAAATATATACTTATAATGTCTTGCAACAAACTTGGGACAACCAATGAAAAGTTATGGCCCTGATGTAGAAGATGCCGCGTCAAAGAATTCAAATTTAAGATATCATATTTATATTGCTTGTTTTTGAAAATAAATGTATAATCTTGTTTGGTATAGTTACTGTGTCATTTTTTGTTACATTTTATTATAATTATAATTTCCTTTGGCAGACTTACTCTGTCAATTAGAATCAAAATCATATCTTCAGTAGGCAGCAAGGTTTCTAAGAGTTGGGTAACTACAAGAATAACATGAAGCAGGTTATGTTAAAAAAAATACAAAACCAATGCTACCATATCCTAATATCATTATCAAGTTATTCTCTACAACATGGAGGATATTGCAGAAAAAGAATAAGCATTCACCACACAAATAATTTGGGAACTCTCACTATAGAATGTTCAAATTTTAAGTTTTAGAAGAATTATACATATCTTATTTTTTTACATTTGTAGTACAGGTCTCAAATATATATATATATATATATAAACGTTAATAAAGTAAATATATATTAAAATATAAACAACACAATTACACTTAGGCTGTATTGTTTTATTTATACATTGCTATACTCTCTGAATCTCTCATACTACATTTCAATTACGTAGTTTTTTATCCTTTATTTTATACCCATTTCACTAAAATTTAACATTTTCCTACAAATTAATTCACATATTCAAAATACTTATGTAACTTGTAAAAGTGAAATCTGAATAAATTCCTTTTTATTCTAAAATGTACTGATGTTTTGAAGCATACACAATATCATTTGTCCAAACATGGCAACTTTTCTGCACTATTTTTTCAAATCAAAAGGTTAGTTAACCCAGTAAAGACCCTTTTTTTTTTATTATTGTAAAGCAAGGAATGATGCTGGTTCAAATGTCTACTTTAGCATCTATAAAAACTCACAACTTTCAGCAATCAAATTATCAGATGTTGCTAATATTAAACCACTTTTCTAGTTCTTAACTGGGGGCTTTTCCTCCCTTGAAATTTTACAGTGTTATTCTGCAGGGTTCAGGCTATTGGTGGACCTACAATGTCTTAGAAGTCTCTGGAACAGTAATATCAACCCTGTAATAATAATGCTTACATAATCTGAATCCAGACATAAGAATCAGAGAATGGATGATGGTACTTCTGCTTTATTAAGTATAGACACTTATTAGCAAAGAAGTCATGAGTCTTAGCATTTTTTTAAATGATGAGTATCGGGAGAGGCTCAGCGAAAAGTAAAATGCTTGCCAATGCAAAATATCTAAAATATCAAAACACTATATCTGAAACACGCTTAGATCATTATAAAGTCTCACAGCTGTAGGGATCTATCCCGGACCAGAAAAGAGTACAACGCAGCAATGTGCTCTGTTTTAAAATATTAACAACATAGAAAGGAAGACAATATTCTTAAGAAGCCTTGACTTTAATCCTGGAGACTCTGAGTTTGGTTTATGGATTGCTTAATTTGAAAACCTGTTTATCCTTGCAGAATTCAAATCTGTGAGCTTGGTTACCAAGTCCAAGTATAACATTCCTAATGGAAACCATACTTATATATTTCCTTGTAAAGTGCTTTTGAAGTAATAAAGTGTTCGCATAATGTGAAAAAAAAAAAAGAAAGGAAGACTATTAAATAATTTAGGGGAAAAAATTGACCTGTTAATGAAATAAGGGAAAGATTAACTAACAATAACAGCAGAACAGAAAGGACCCAGGATACCTGACAAATACATGTTCTAATGAGAGGTTTCTGTTTTAGAAAATCTGGTAATGGTAGAAATTGCTCTCTAACAAGCAAAATTTGGGAGTGAGAATTTGAAATGGGCAATCATTTCCTTAGCCCTTTTATATCCAAATCATTATCTGCTGCTACTACTTTGGTGCTAAAGTGTTTTTTCATTAATGGAATGCATGCTGAATATGTCTGAGATTGGAGTAAGATAATAAGGATTTTTACACATTATTTGGGACACCTATGTTATGGACTCGGGGTATAGTTATGGGACCCTCGTATGTCACTCTACTCAGGGCAGGATTATATGAGTCACATTCCTCTGCGCTCCCGGTACAATTGCATGGGACAGATAAGTCCCTCTGGACTCTGCAACATCCTCTTGCTCTGATAGGTACATATAATGTATAGCACCTGAAAATGCAGTCTGTGCTGGAATGTGGGAATTTCACATTTGGAAATGCAACTTCCAAATAATGCACAGGAACCTGGAAATACACGCACAAGGCTTATCTCACTTTACAATAGCCAAAAAAGGCAAAATACACTCGCACCTCTAGGCTGCTGCAACCCCTCAGACAGTACCCTGTAAAAACGACTGTTTCTGTGGCACATGCCCATTGCCAACTGTTACCCACACAGGTCCCGCCTGCCAACAGCATGGATCATCCGTGGGAGGGGATCAACTCAGGAGAGGACATTGTCGGCAGCCCTGTTTGTCCCACAGGTCATGAAAACGTTAACACAGCAGCAAGGAGAAATGGCTTTTTCCTGTTCTTCAACACCTGATCAAAAGCAAAAGTTGGTCATCGTTTCCCTTTTTTAGCATTGCAAGTTCTCATTCCTGCGGACACATACCATTTCGTGAGCTAGTCCGTGTCCTGCATTGCTCAGTGCCCTGGCCTCGGGAGCGTTTCCCGCGTGTTTCCGTGGGGAAGTCCGCGGCCAGAGCTCAGGCAGTGAGGAACACGGCTTCGTCAGAATCGCGGTCCTTGCCACTGTCCTCGCTGGGAGCGCACTCCCCGCCGCTGGGAGACCTGCAGCTCAGGTCCTCCACCCCAGACTCCTGGTCACTGTTGGCCGACAGATCGGGGTCTGAGCTTTTCAAATTGTCTTGGGTGAGAATCAGAGCAGAATCTTCATCTCCCTGCGAGGGGCTCCTGGATGGGAATGGCTTCATGTGACCACTGTAATCCTGGGGCGTGTTGGCTGTGCTGTTGGAGGTAGAGAACCCAGAGGGTTTGCTGGGTTCGCTTTGCTTACTCTTCACTTTAGTGCAATTGATTGGAACTTTCTGAATTTTTTCCAGCCTCTGGAAAAGAAAGAATAACTTCAGGGAAAAATCATAAGTAACTTCCCTCTTGCTCAATGCATGCATGCATTTAGTATTCACCACCTTCCAGCCAGGCACAACCTTGAGAACATGGGATTTATGCGGACATGGACTGAAAGCTTGATTTCCTGACTGTGGACAAAATCATTCAGCTCTGTGTGGCTTGGTCTCACCATCTCTAATGTAAGGAATGTTCAGATCTGACTTAGCATGAGTGACCTAGAAGATATTTAAAAACCTAACATAGAGAAAGCACCTGACAATCAGTACCCTCTCCTTTCTAAATTTTCAAGGATTCTGAATGATTTTTATCCTAGGAACTCAATTTTTGAGAAATCAAGAATGAAGGGTTTCTTTTATCTCAGCTTTTACTGCGATATGATCCACCTTCCATTGTGCCTTCATGAAGTGTACAGTTCAATGAACTTCCACGACTATGTAATCAAATCATTTTCATCACCCTAGGAGAAAACTTCAGTAGTCATTTGCCAATCTCCCTTCCCCACAGCACCTGGTAACCACTAATCTGCTCTCCGTGGGGTCACCTCATCTGGATGAACACTTCATAGAAATGGAAGCATACAACATAGGGCTTGGGGGTCTGAGCATAATGTTAGAGATTCATCCGTGTTGTTGCATATAATAGGACACCATTCCTTTTTAAGGCTGAAGATTCCATGGATTGCACAGAGTACATGTTTATCCACTGCACCCCGTCACTGGTGCATATTTGGTTTGCTCAAAATATGCTTTACCAGATTTCATCCTTGACTGTCAGGGGAAGGTGTTATAAAGTCAGATATTATATATCCATTCAGATATTCATTCACATTAATTGCAAAATCACCCCTGGACAATATAGGGAACCAAGATAGAGGTCCAACCATAAAGAACACAACAATAAAGGCCTACTTAGGAAGATAATGTTCTAAAACGAATTGTGATGAATGTACAACTCTCAATTTAAGCATTGGATTGCCATATGCTGTGTGAATCATATGCCAATAAATTCATTTTTTAAAAAGAGGCAGTTCACCTAAGATGGATTTCTTTGGAAGTGTCAAAAACTACTTGAGAGGAATAGTTTTATAGGTCAGACCAAACTTTAAGGAAGGAACATTTCAACAGAACTGTGAAGGAATAAAATTTGAGTATGCTGATGAGGGTCAGAAAAAAAAATTATTCCTGGCAGGGGGAGTAGTAAGAGGAAAAGCACACCAGAAGAAAGACATTATTAGTGCAGTGGTTCTTAACCTTCCTAATGCTGTGACCCTTTAATAAAATTCCTCATGTGTGGTGTGTCCCCCTCCACCCATAAATATTTTCATTGCTACCTCATAACTAATTTTGCTACTGTTATGAATCGGGTGACCCAGGTGAAAAAGTCATTTGATTCCCCCACCCCCACCCCCACCAAGGAGTCATGACCCACAGGTTGAGAACCACTGCATTAGTGAGTACAAGAAACAGAACTCTTAAAGTCGAATTAAGCATAGTGGGGGAGAAAGATGGGGCTGTATGCGCCTGGGAAGAGTGACAGTCTTGGACACCCAAAGGGGGCAGTTCTGCTGCTCTGTTCTCTATATAAGGTCTTGATGAGTCAGAATTGTTTTGATGACAGTGAGTTTAATTTTTCTTCTTTTTTTTTTCTTTGTGTGGGAAAATCTCAAATTCTAGACCCAGAAATTTTGACTGGTTTATAAGGAAATAGAAGAAAACCTGGTTGCATAATACGAGTTGGGCTGCAAGGTCAGTAGTTCGAAACCCTCCGCTGCTCCAAGGGAGAAAGACTGCGCTTTCTACTCCCATAAAGAGACCCCAAACCCATAGTGGTAGTTGTCCCCTGACCTGTATAGTCACTGTGAGTCAGATTCGACCCCATACAGTGAGTTCATTAAGAAATAAAGGTAAGAATTTTAAATTCTGATACTTCTGGATATTCCAAATATGTTCAGTACTTTTTCAAGTATTGAAATATATATTAGAAGAATTTTTCTATGAACAGTGGAGAGTAAGGAAAAATAAGAAATATTGGCCGAATAAAATGAGTGGCCTTTGACAGTGGTCTGACGTCCAGAATTCCATGAGCCTGCTCTATGGCTCATTTCAGTTCTCTGTATAGGGACGAGGTCTCCACCCTGGTGGCATAACATAACCATCTGTTTAAAGGATCTTTAAGAAGACCCTTCAGAATCTCTTAGTTTGGAGCTTGAACATGAAGAGTTGGGGAAAGTAGGGATTATAAGAACGACCTCCCTATTACAACTTAATGACTTTGAACCAAGCCCTCCATATAGATCCAGAGATGGTTTTTTTGGCCCTCATAAAGTTGCACTTGATTTCAAAATTCTCAAAACATTTTAACTTCTTGAATTTGTTTTAGTTGCCTGCTACAAGAATGTATTTGAGTTTAAGTAGATTTAAGATCCTAACCTTCCTGAGATATTTATATCTTGAAAGGTGACATTTCTTTGGACTGTTAAGGGGACCTGAAAGGTCCATCTCCCATGGTGGTTATTGAAACCTAAGACACTCTCCCCAGCCACCATTTTAAAGGATGATCTGCAGGCGAAGGAAAAGACTTGAAACTGAACTTATATTTTGCCAACCTTTATTGAATGACAGCAGGAAACTAGAAGCAGTCTTCGGCCACAGGATTATTTTGGTTACTGATAACTGGAGTGAAGATCTTAACTTACTGGCAATTTTTTATCCTTTTTTGCATATGCATATTACATATGATCTCAAGGGTCCTTATTTATTTACTTAAAACAAGAAGCCTCAATTTAGAACTCAGGTCCAGGCAATAGGAATTCACTGCCGGTTCTTGAACGACTGGCTGATGATGATGTTAGGGAGTTTTTAGAGGCATGAAGCTGGGGAAAGAGTCCAGGTGGGTTGTAGCCATGTACGACCTATAGTGGTATCACTGGAAATAAAGTTTTATAATGAAGAAATCAGACAAATACTAGGATGCTACGGAAGTCAGAAAAATAGACAATGTACAATCAGCTTCAGCTATCACCATCTAAGAGCTCAATGTAAATATATAATGTTAAAGATGAAAGGTAACTCCATGTTTATGCATCTGATTTTATTCTTTCTTTTTACGTTCCGCTTTCCATATAATCTCCAGTAGGGATTCATTAATTTTATTGCTAACATAACAAATAAGGAAACAGAGCTGGGGTAAGAACAGCTAGCAAGTGTAGGGCAGCATGGAGAGGAGCCAACAGCTAGCTATCTCAAGTGTATTAAATGTCTAGGGTTGGCCTCCAGCTATCCGGTGTGTGTAGGGGGGTGGGAGGGGGGGGGACAGGATTATGTTTCAGGCTGTGCACTGACCAAAAGTACACAGGGCTATGTTGGGACATTTCACATACCCTCAGTCGCAAGACGGGGGTGCTGGCCCCATAATGGGTTATGTCTTGGGCTGCTAACCACAAACCCGCACTTAAAAGTCACCGGGTGCTCAGTGAGGGAAACATGAGGCTTTCTGCTCCATAAAGATTTAGTCTCAGGGCGGTTCTCCTCTGTTGTCTAAGGTCCCCCGATGAAGCACGCATCTGCTGATCAAAAAGATCTCTGGCTAGAAGCAACCTGCCTCTCGGCAGGAGAATGCTGGGGCAGCCTGAAGCCCTAAGGGGTAGTTCTAGTCTGTTGCACAACATTGCAATGAATCGGAGCCAAGTCAGCAGCAACAGAGCTGGCTAAATCCTAAGAGGCATTTATGGTGCAGACCCGAGCAGACCGAAAATGGATGAACACGTGTTAGGTGCGTCTTACTTCTTCGAGGGTCTCCAGCTCTTCCTCCAGCTGCTGCGTCTCCTCCTTCACTGCCATCAGGTAATCTGTCACCGACTGGCGAGGCTGCACGCCCTTTTCAAAGCGGTTGTACATGCCACTCCAAAACCTGGGGACGACAGCAGGGCTGAGGCTGACACCACCGTTCCCACCCGCGGCCATGTCCGCCGACTTCACGCCGTCGTGACATGAACCCATCTGCAAATTACAGTCTCACGCGGAGAAATCACTTCATGTGGAAGCTGTTTCCTGAGCTCCTAAACTTGTTGTTCTGCGGGGGTAAATTCGTGGAACACGTCTACATGCATAGATGCTACTGACTCAGAAGGAGCCTGGGAAGTGTAGGGGCTATGGAGTGTGGGGGCCGTGATCCGCAGGGTTGGCAGTTTGAGACCACCAGCCCCTCCGTGGGAGAAAAACTGGGCTTCCTGCTCCAGGAAACAACTGCAGTCTCGGAAACCCACAGCGAGGGGGGGGGGGGGGCGCTCTGAGTCAGCGCCCACTGCACGGCAATGAGTGTACTTCATGTGTTCTCCCCAAGTACAGGACGACAGCACATGTCACCAGTTTGTTGTTTTTTTCTGTTCTTCGTAATCTAAGAAAATGGTTCTCCGCTTTAAAGTAAACTTGGAAAATAAGTGACTAGATTAACATTTAAGATCTTTGTGAAGGGATTCTTTTAGACTTGAAATGTTTAACCTTTAATTGATCCATTTCAGTCACACAAATGATATCTGCATTTGGAATAACTCCTTTCCTTACGGGGTAAAGCATAGAGGAGCACAAAGGAAAAGGTGGGCATTATCAATCAGTATCTTTGTTGCTAGGCGTCTTTAGTTAGTTCCGACCCACAGGTAGGTACTGGACCACCCTCACCATTACATGGGAGCCCATTGTGGCGCCCACTGTGTCTGCCCATCTCTCCTCCACTCTAAGGCTTATTTAGAAGAGCACCCTGTTGCCAGAGACCCGGTGTCGCTGTTTTCAGTGCCTAGAAAAGTGCGTGGTCCTCCATTAAATGTGTGGCAACCAGTAAGAGCGAGTTAGTTCCAGGAGGGTGCCGTGTGGCTCCCCAGGTCTCAAAGCTGCCGGGTGACACCAGTGTGCTGGGGAGGCAGGTCCTTACCACAGCAGAAAGGACACACCGCTCTAAAACCCCAACGATGTCATGAAGATTCAAATAGAAACACACTTTTAGGTATAAAAACTATATGAGAAGAAAAGCCCTATTTTAGGGTAAAGGGGGAGATGGAATATAGATTTTCTGTGTATTGTCTGACCTCTGAGCTATTTTTCCTATCAATGAGCCAAAAGCAAAACTATAACACACCTAGTACACACTCCTAACAGGCTGTCACGCTGCTCTCTCCCACCCAACATAATCTTAAAATAATTTATTTCCACCAGGGCACGGAATTAGAAGGTATGTAATACATTTTCCCAAAATAGATTTGACATAGCACATATTTTGTACTGTCTGACTCCATGAGACAAGAAGCTAAGACTTGTCATGAGTGCTACCTAAACTTAGGTTTCATGTTAACTTAAAAGGCATTTTAAAAAAATTGTTAACAGCATTTGAGAGAGGGGGGGGAAAGACAAGAGTTGATATCAAGGGCTCAATGGAAAGTGAACGTCGAGAAAAGAATGATGGCAGCATAAGTACAAATATGCCTCATACGATTGATGTATGGATTGTTGTAAAGAGTTGGAAGACCTCCCCCCAATAAAAGTATCTTTTTAAAGGGGAGGTATTGATTTATTCATAGTCAACTTTCTTTCTCTGTATGCCACTTGCTCATTCAATTTCCCCCTCTTTTCCCCCTTTCTTTCAATTTTTAAACACGGAATTTTTTAAGTCTTGTAAACACTTTCGGGTCAGCATTTTCTGTGTGCAGCCATGCTCACTTAGTGACTAGACTGTTGGTAGGCCCCAACGATTTGGTTTCAATTCCTAGCACCTCTATTTCTGACAGAACAAAAGCCTGCCCCGACTTGCCCCACACTTGCACAGTAATTGCGGTTTGAGCCACTGTTGCAGCCACTGTGTGAATCCCTCTCTCTTATTAGGGGTCTCGCTTTCCTTCCCCAGTGACTGGCCAGCTGTTCGAAACCACTACCTGCTCTGAGGAAGAATGATGAGCAGTCTACTCCTCTAGCGGAACAGGCTCAGAAGCTCCCGGGCAGATCCACCCTGTCCTGTAGGGCAGCTGTTAGTAGGCTCTGACCGATAGCAGTGTTTGGGTTTGTTTGGTCTCTCTCTCGATAACTGGTCCAAAGAGCAATATCTTCCACCCTCGATTCTCAGAAACATATCCCACTAGCATTTTTCCTTTCCTATCGTCTAAACAATTAGGCTAAAACATGGGAACACCTAAATTGGCCATTAAGAATTAACACTCTTGAAGCCCGCATCTGATTGCTAGATATATAAACACAAATCCCATGCAGATCATTTATTTGGAAAAGGAAAGAACGGATTATATAAATTCTATTATATGCATGCCTGGATGTATGGTTTTAGGATTTTAACTATGAAAAACTGACAAAAAGTACTACGGTTTTAGCTCCTCTGAAGGGCTTCTTTGAGCCATAAGCCACCCTGAGAGGTTTCCTCAATAAGTAGCTAGTGATTCTCTCAATCTTGAGGTGGCCGTGTTTGCATCTACTGAAAAAGAGGGAGTGAGAAGGGTGGGAAGGGAACACACCCTTGCAAAAACTCCAGATCCTGTATCCAAACGTGAGTATGTGTCTATACAGATGGTATTTCTATTTTAAACTCTGAACAAGTAGTAAGAGGGAGTTCAAACAGGACAAGGTTGTGACGCTGGCGCGGGCCACTACCCAACAGTGTCTGCTTTGATTGCACGTGCAGCCACTCTGGGTCAGAAGCAACCGGCCAGCACTTAGGGGAAACAGCCTCCTGGACGCTGCGGTCATCCGGAGCTCATCTGCGGCTTACTTCAGCCTCAGTTCACCTCGAGCAGGTCCTTGCCCTGAGATTTAGGGATTCTTTCCATCTCTAGTCTCTGATCTCTGAATGAAATAAAAAGAGAGCGGGAAGAAGGAGAGGGGACTGACAGGAGATAAAGAGAAGAGGAAGGAAAGGAAGGGAATACTCAGGGGCACAGACAGCAGTGCAGACATTCAAGCATTATCTGGACTGTTTTGTGTCCACAAAGGCCTTGAAGCACAGTGCTTCGTACGCTTTGGCCTCCAAATGATGAGACGGTGCCAGGCCTGCGTTGCTAACCACACACCAGGGAAGGCCCCAGGGGGTGACATACTTGTACATGAAGTTGCAGGGCGCTGCAGGGAGATGAAGGGTTCCCTGCGTCTGACTACGATCGGCTCTAAATAGAGGATTCAGATAGTCGGCACGATTCTTCCACAGGTGAGCCCAAAGAGAGTATGTTCTCTCTTCAATTCTGTTAAAAAAACAAAAAAGGAAAAATAACCATAGAAGGATCTATTTGGGGTCAAAAATTATAGATATATAATGTTACATCTGGAAAGGAATTAACAATTGCTATGTGTCAGTCAACTGGTCCTGTTCCACCTCAAAGATATTTTATTTACCCCCTTCCCCTAAGGAGTCCCAGTGGTGCTGTCAGGTTAAGCATTTGATTACTAACTTCAAGGTCAGCAGTTCAACCTCAACAGCCACTCTGTGGGTGAAGGATGAGACCAGGTGCTTCTATAAAGACTTACTGCCTCAGAAACTTGACGTTGGTACATGTTAGAATTGTCTTAATGGAAATGAGTTGGTTTGGGTTTATGGTAGAGCTGAAGAAAAATTATATCTCAAACCCACTAGAAGAACTAATCCTTCTGTTCACCTCAGACAGTATAAAAGTACTAAATCAGACCATTAAAATTTGATACCACATTGAAAATAATTTTGTTTTTTGAAAGCTATAGAGTTCTTATACTTGCACTTTACAAATCACTTAGTGTTTGTTAAATATTTTACTTCATAATTTATTTAAAGTCATGTTCTATAATCTCGATAAAAGCAAGGTAATTGCTATCTGAACCAACCGAGTTTCAAATGTGGTCTCCCAGTTACAGTTGCAATTCTTATTCTAGTAGAATATCTACCAAAGATATCTACTTTTTCTTTTAAATGAAAAAGTCACCTTCTTTGAGCCCAGGAAAGTTTCTTTACATTGACAATGGGGACCAGGCAGGAATCTGAGGGCTGATGAAGGGGGCAAACAGCACCTCTGTCCACCTATAGGAGTGTCTCTCAGAATGGGAGACATTGGATCCTAGGCAGGGCTAGCATGACCCAAGTGGCTAGTAAAAGCAGATGCTTATAAGCTACCATCCAAGAAAATGGTTTAATTGCCAGAGGGGCACTGAATTTTGTTTTTGTTTTTCTGAAAAAGGTGTCATGAGCTAAATTCATTTGGAAACTTAGGATGTATGGTATTTAAGCCATTTATAAAATGCTGCCAGAAGAAGAAAAGAACTTTGTTAGTATAGATGTGTCAGTCAAATCATCTTTCAATAATACTGAAAGCTATCTAAAATTCTCAATCACTAATATCGCAATATAAAAATGAGACAACAAAACACTTACTTGAGCTCTCGTCTCTCCTTTTGACAGTTACACAGGAAGTTTCCAAACTGGCAGGAATAAATGTGGTGTTGAATGTGAATCAAAAGCCTCTCATTGAACTCAAAGGCACAGGGAAATTGTTCCATTAACTGCCACACACACTCAATGAACTGGTCAATAACTGGAGAAATTTCTTTTGGGTCACCGTCTAAATTGCCATACCTAAAAAGCAAGGTATTCACGACTTTTAAAGGCAACTTTTGGTTCCTGTTTCAAGCAAACTATTATTCTAAAGCTATCCATGAAAAAAATAGTAACAGAAATAAGTTAGATTTGTGAATAAATCTTATCAACTTGGGGAGAAGTGGAGACAGAAAAGAACAGAAAAAATGTCTTGAAAATCCAATATCAAGAAAACATTTCTATTGAAAGACTGGAGACAGAAAGGAAAATTCATGTTATCATATTATAATAGAAAGTGTCAGTACCTAGATGAGAGGCTTGGTAACACATTGACTCAGGGCTCAGCATTGTGTGTATGTGTGTGTGTGAGAGAGAGAGAGAGAGAGACAGAGAGAGAGAGAAAGAGAGAGAGAGAGTGTGTGTCCAGGCACACTAGAGAAACAAATATATAAACACCCATATGGATATAAGGGAAAGGTTTATACACGAGGAATGAAACACTGAGAAAGCATCCTAACCCAGTCCAGTTCAAGGTCACAAGTCCGATATAGCCCATATGCCCAATACCAGTCTATAAATTCTCCTTCTGACTTATGAAGCACATGCAATGACACCAGGACAATCACAGGCCAGTGGATGCAAAGTCTTGTGTGTCCAGTGGCAGTAAAAGCATCTCAGTGCTAACAGGAGTCTCCACATGGCTTTTCCGGCCCTCAAGGTTTGGCTCCATCAGGGTAAGCCCATGTGGCCTCTCCTCCAGCTTCTCCATTCTCCAGGAATCAGGATCGATCAGCATGCTGTCATCTTGTCTTGTCAGTAGTTCATCTATCAGAGGCCCAGTTCATCTCTCAATTCTCTCTACTTCAATAGGGAAATACCACGATACTTCCCAGAATTTTCAGGAGAAAGGCATGCTCACACAAAGGTCTCATTGGTTATCTCCAGATTGACAGGTTAGAGTTCACCCCTAGACTCCCAATTATGAAATTGACACATGGTACACGATGGCCACAGAGTGTGTATATATATATATATATATATATATATATATATATACACACACACACACACACATATATATATATAACAAAAAAAAAAATCTAGACCTTCTGCCATCTAGTAAATTCAGACTCATAGTAGCCCTACAGACCAGAGCAGAACTGCCAACTTGGGCTTCTGAGACTGTAAATCACCACAGGCACGTAACGCCTCATCCTTCTCTCATAGACCGGCTGGTGGGTTTGAAATGCCAACCCTGTGATTAGCAACACAACTCATGATGCCACTAAGGCTACTAGGTATGCATTTGTTGTTGTGTGCAGTTGAGATGGCTCCAGAATAAAACACTGCCTTCGTACAACAGAACAAAATGTTGCCTCTTCGGTGCTGAAGCCATTGTTGTAGCCACTGTGTCAGCCTAGCTCATTGAGGGTCCTTCCTCTTTCCCACTGACCTTCTCCTACCTCCTAAAGTGTCCTTCGACAGTTTCTAGGCAGCTCTTTGATTCCAACAGTTCTTCCATTTGCTTTAGCTACTCTACAATTAAGAGCAAGTTTCGGTGTCCTCTGACAGCTTCTTTCTTTCCTGTCTTCGTAATGACCTTTCATGCTTTCTTCATGAATGATGTTCTTGATGTCCTGCCACTGTTCATCAGGTCTCCTATCATTAGTGATCAATAGGTCAAATCTGATCTTGAGATGTTCTTGAAATATAGGTGGGATTAAACTCAAGGTCATATTTTGGTTCTCAGGGACTTACTTTTCTTTTCTTTAGCTTTATCCTGAGCTTAAATATGAGCAATTGCTATATTACACAGTCTCCTGCTGGCCAGGTTTTAGCTGCAGATATTCAGATTTTCCATAGTCTCTCCCCACAGAATTAGGCATAATTCTAATGGCTTCCACTTGACTTTTTCTACCATAACAACCCTTACTTTGAATGTCAATGATTCGATATAAAAGTTCTGCCAAGTGCTGAGTATGTCTATTCCAATTATGCATTTTAGACCTGGGAAATCATTAAAGCGTGGGTCTGAGGACTCATTGAATCCACTCTGAGATGCACCTCAGCTTTGATTCCATTAATGACCCCACCTCCATCCACTCCTACTCTGTGAGTCACAGTGATAATTAGATTTAGTGTCAATTTCAAATCAGTGTTCAATAATATCTGAAAAGTCGGATTTTTTTCGACTCATGAAGTCAATCTCATAAAGGCTGAAGCCTGGGAGAAATATTCATATTAGAAAATTTTAGCATTGTAGTGGGGTTCATATCAATAAATTCAGACCAACCCAACTATCTGTTCCTTCATCCTTCAAACCAATACAAATTTATGTTCCTTGCACTAAATTAGTCAACACCAATGACTAAATTTACACTTCTACCATGGAATATCTTGGTCGATCAAAAGTTTAAGGCAGGGGGAATAGAAAGCTTTTGTTTTCTAGGTCTATTAAGTGAGCAAGCTTATTCTAGGTTTCTTCTGGGGCAATTTGCCATTAGTTCATTCCTGCCCAAGTGAAACTAATAGAACTTCCTTTGCCGATGATACAATATATACGACAAACATTAATGAACTCTATTTAAAAAGTTATACAAATAAGAAACCTGTATAAAATAAGGCTGTTTCTCCAACTCAACTGAAAACTTGAAAAACAGATTGTTCTTATCCTAAACATTCAAAACAGCAGATTTTAAAATGTTCTTACCTATGATTAAACTTATGTCCAAAGGAAAGCCAGTCCTTTTCAATTAATACCTACAAAAGAAAAAAACTATTAGCACCATGGAGAGAAGTCAACAAAGAAAAAACAAGAAACCAAAATCAATGGACAGGTTCAGAGATACTTGGAGCAAATACCACCACCTTTGGGATACGCTGCATATGAATAAGCAGACCTTATACATAGAAACACATATATGAAGAAACACATGTATGAAGGGAAAAGCCAAAATCATCCATAAGAAAAAAATAATGGGAATACATGCATGAAAATATAATACCCCTGCATAAAACCAGCATGGGAGTGAGGAGCAGAGACCACATCTGACCCCCTCTGGCTTCTTCCCAGGGCCCTGAGGCAGAGGTCAGACATGCCTCCCTCTTCCATCTTTCTTTACTTATTCTGACACCAATCATTCTTCCCATGCCACTAACTTATCTGTGGGGTTGATAAAGTGCTGCTGTGGCCAAACAGAACTCACGGAGAATACTCACAATGAAGCTTAATTAGAGGAGTCTACAGACTAACAGATGCTTAGTAAACCATAAGGACCGTGACTGATCTGTAGCAGCATACCCCCTAGTCCAGGAGTCCAGGTGGGTCCACCCCTCAGCCTCTCAGCCTCTTGGCCCCTTGGCGGCTTACACCAGCAGTCATGCCGACAGCCTCAGTCTCAGCACTGCTTCCTGCTCTGTCTTGAAGCTCCCTCACCCTCTTCTTGGGTGCCTCTGGTCTGGGTCTCTGCTACTTCAGAGAGCAGACAGAGATCTCAAGCCTGCTCCACTTCTAATCTGCCTCTGCCTGCTGAGATGTGCATCCTGATAGCCATGGGAGTGGAAACTAAAGCTGACCAGCCCTTTCTACTAGTGTTACACAGGTACTCTTTGCAGCGTCCCAGCTCATCATTTGGTGGGAGTTATGGAGACATGGCTAGATCAGCGGTATTAAGAAATTTCATCCACCAAACCTCCCACCGAGTACTTTCTTTGCACCAGGAATAGTTCACATTGCTTCATATATGTTTAATTGTGCTTCTTTAATTCAAGAAAGCATTTGACCAATCCTATTTTATAGAAAGGGAAACTGAAGCAAAGGGAGGTTAAATACTCACTTAAGCTCATGCTATTAGGAGATGGTAAATGCCTGCCACCACACAGTCCAGCTCTTTCGTCTCCCACTCCAACTCTAAGCAATATGTGATGCTGCTTCTTAGTATATTATAAAAGACCAAGCTTTCTTACAAGTAACTGACAGAAATGTTTCCCAGTAATCATTACTATGTATTATAATTCTAAGATTATAGGGATTTCAAAACCGTGGTGGGATTCAAATAATTTAACAACCGGTTTTGTGCTATACAAAAAGACAGTTTAATATTCCATACAGTTAACACTTAAATATGAACAATAAAAGAGGTACACAAAATTAAATTGTTAAAAGAAAGCACTTTAAAACATTAATGGAAATGTATTCAAAAATGCCTGATTTTTTTTTTAAAAACCACTGTTATTTAAGATATTTCCATAGTGTTTCTTGGTTGGTGTCCTCCCTTGCAATAGTCTTCCCTTTCATCCAACCATCCTTAACAATCTATTCACTGTAGAAGTAGAACCCCATTCCTTCAGAGGTAGGCCAATTAGACAATAATCATATCGATAGACTAGAAACAGGCTACTTCTCTTCTCTGAACATATTATATTTGTCTTGAAAAAAAAACCCTTCCCACTTCTGCTAGTCTTACAACAATTGTTCTAATAATATTTTGAGATCTTCGAACAGGTTTAGGAATTGCCTAATTCATTCAAACTATCTCGTCGCAATTTGGGGCATAACACAAAACTTAAATAGTGTGCCACCCTCTGGTTGTCTGACAATTTTTCTCTTTAAGTTATCTGTTTATTTACTGAAATTTTTACAAGTTTTATGAAGTGACTGAGTAAATATTACAAACATTGTCTAATGGACAGAATGCACATTACTATGGGTGCTTAGAATACAGTGTTGCAAAGGTGAATGTTAAAAAAAAGAGTAAGGAATGTAAACTTGTGCTTCCCACAATCAATGGCAGCCCAGCTGCCCACCTTAGAACCCTGCTCACAACTGCCATTTTAATCAGTGGTTCGCCAACTCGGTGGTCCATAAACTGCACAGGCAGCTCTTTCCATGTGAACGTGCGGCTCTGAAGTCACATTGAAAACATTTGAAGGTTATGATTTCAGGTCACAGGGATTTCAGTTGTTTGGAAAGACATATCTAAGGCCCTTGAGTGATTTTAAAGTTTTTAGGAGGGACAGGATTAACTCTTTGGTCTCAAGAGTTTGCCAACCCCTGACCTAGCTCAATAACCCCCAAATTAACTAACACTGCTACCCACCTGGTGAAAACGGACTGAATTAGAGATTCCAGCCCTGCTTTAGAATTAGGGTTTACATGCAATTACAACTTTAAGAAATCTGGATGCTAACAACAATCTTTAATATGGAGCAGACTCATTGACAAAACCCAGGGTCTAAAAACAGCCAGAGGCTTTTAGTCTATATGTGTTTGTTTTCATGACACGGTTGAAGTTCGTCCACGGGACCTCAGGAGGCATTTTCTGCATGGCCTCAGTTTAATGGGGCAGAGTTAGCATGAGTGACATCGAATGAAAAGAAAATCAAGAATAGTGGGATGAAATAGGTGAGAATGGAGGAAAACAAACACAGAGAGTGTGCTCCGTGTTTGTGTAGACCTGGGAGCCCACACACCCCTTCCAAATACAAATGAAGGAATGCAGCCCTCGGCGTTCAGCACTGGCGAGTGGAAGTTCTCTGACACACTGGCAGGCATCAAAAAAGCAGGGAGGAAGGCAGAGAGGGAGGGGCCCAGGAAGGGAAGCTTGCTCTTCTCGCTTGACCGCATGTGGTTAGCACCACCTCAAATGACTTGAAAGGGGTAGCCAGGGCAGTGAAGATACCTATGAGGGCTCTTCGGTCCGCATGTGCAGTGAAGTGAAATTCCTTGGTATACCGCTTCCATCCATCCTGTAACTCCCATCCTTTGAGTGGAAGTATGCAATTACAACTTTAAGAAATCTGCACGCAATAGGGTGTAGGGAACCTGAGCTGGTAAACTCAGGGATTGGCCGGAGTTTGCCATTCCGCCCCATATGAAAGCGAACCATTTCAGAAGCAGCAGCAGAGGCGTCTCATAAGTGCTCGAGTCACTGCCTCCGGCAGCAGGAAGCACGGGGGGCCGCACTCACCATGAAGCCCTTCAGAGTCCGGTAGTGCGGATCCAGCAGGAGGCTGGCTACAGAGCACACCTGCGCCGTCCGGTCCCACCCATCAGAGCAGTGAACAAGCACACTGGCTCCTTCCTCGGAAACGGCCTGAAAACACAAGAGTCAACAAGAAATCACAAAGGTGGAGTGAAACCAAAAAGAAATACATCTAGATTGGGTTATATAGGAACACCCAGAAACGGAACTGCACGAGCTAAGACCGCTTCTTCCTTCATGGGGTGTCTATCACCCCTCCAGTTGCGGTTGAGTCAAGTAGTGGCCTGGGGAGCTGGTCCACGCTTTATATGCTCTTCCCACTATACCCACTAGCCAAGCCTCTGGAAATAAACAGATGACTATTTAAAAGTGTTATTTCCTCTGCAAACACACCATCAGGACACATCCTCAGCCTACCCTCAATCTTTCTTCCCTTCTAATTCCCCATCTTAATTCAAGTCTTTCTAGTATTGAAATTCTGGAGATGCCACCCACTTACTTCATTATCAAAGTGAAAATGGCACAAAGTTATAAATTATAATATCTTCAGAAATAAAAGAATAAGGGCCAAGTGATAGGTGGAGAAAGAGAGAAAACCAAGAAAAAATAGCAGGAACATCTCTTCAAAGAGAGGAATCTGGTTACAAGTTGGGCTGCTGTCTGCAAAGTGAGTAGCTTGAACCCACCAGCTTTTCCATGGGAGAAAGATGGGGTTTTCTACCCTAGCTAAGAGCCACCGTCTCAGAAACCCACTGAAGGCAGTAATAGCTTATCTCATAGGCTTAAGATGGCAGTGAGTTTGGTTCTTTGGGTTTATTTTATTTTTAGCATCTCTCACATCTGGGCAGGAAATATACACTGAGAAGGAAGCATGGTAGAAATTTCCTTATCAGACATATAAAATTCTGGATCTATTCACTTATATAGGTTCTGTTTCCCACACAAGCTTGTGAGGGAAGAGACGGAATCGAACTTATTCAACCTAGGATCCCTATGCCTGGAATGGGGTCTGGAATTTAAAAAATATGCACTGAATAAATGAATCCTTTTATGTGGGAAACATACACTGTCATTAAAAACAACAACAACAACGCCACAGTTCTCTCTAGGCCATGTCAAAGAGACTTATAAAAGGACATTGAGTAAGCATCTGGACAATGCATTCAGTAATAATTACATGAAATTTGCAACAAAATTTGTCCTATGGCACAAAGAAATCCACCTAACAGCTACAAGATCATGACTTTTGCCAATGCCATGTTTACAATAGGCAAATTCATTTACTAAGCAAGAGGCAAGGAGCACAGGGTTGAGTGCTTAGCTGTCACTCCTACAGTTTGAACGTACCGACCACTCTGATGGAATAAAGATCTGGTTATCTTCTCCCGTAAACATTAAGAACAACAACAAAATATACAAACTCACTGCCTACAAAGTCAATTCGAACTCATAATGACCCTCTAGGACAGTGGTTCTCAACCTGTGGCTCGTGACGCCTTTAGGGGGTCAAATGACCCTTTCACAGGGGTTGCCTGATTCATAACAGTAGCAAAATGACAGTTAGGAAGTAGCAATGAAAAAAGTTTTATGGTTGGAGTGTCACCACAACATGAGGAACTATATTAATGGGTCACGGCATCAAGAAGGTTGAGAAGCACTGCTCTAGGAGAAGGGGTAGAACTATGTATTTCTGAGTAGAAAGCCTTGTTTTTCTCCCAAGGAGCAAGTGGTGATTTTGAACTGCTGACCTTGCGTGGTCAGCAGCCCAATGCAGAACCTTCATCCCACCAGGCTAAGCAATCTGATGGAGCAGTTCTACTCTGCCCTAGAGAGTCACTGAGAGTCGGTAACAGCAAAGTAGCAGGCACCTAGGACTGACGGACTCAAGTTTGATTGTTGTGTGAAAAAAAAGACGTCTTTCCTCTTCCCAGGATCAAGCCTAGTTGAAGAGAGAATGTTCTACAGATATTTTACCACTTAACTATTCATTGACATATTACCAGCTGATCGCCGCCCTCTCAAAAGATCACTTCTTAAGGCAAACAAAGTGGAAGTCTACCAAGTCTACCACCGACTCACAGTGGTCTCCGAGGAAGATACAGAGCCTCGTTTCTGAAAGGAAGAATGTTTACTTCCTCCACCATCTCGTACCTTTGCAATGAAGATGCCCGCATCCATAATGGCTTTAATGTGCTTTAACCAGCCAGAGTTCTCCAGTCCCCACAGGAAATCACTCATGGAAGGAGATTTAAGTTCACACACTGCAAAATATAGCATGCCATTACGAAAATAAAATAAAAAGGCTATTTCATTAAACATGGGGTTAAATGACATTTGCAGGTGGTTGATAAATAGCTTCTTCCCTATAGTAGACATTTTCTGCATGGAAAAAAGGTGATGCCCAAACTTAATCCAAATTGTTTCTGTAGAACCATTTCAAGTATCTCTGCTTTTTTGGTCACAGAGATGCTGCATCTGCTTTCATTAATTTTCATTTTCCCATTATTAATGAAAACCATTGAATACCATATAATAATAAAGGCCTATTTTCTTCCTGTAAGAATAATACAAATGGGTTCCTTGGAAATACTTGAGTTGTAGAGTGCTACAGAGGAAGAAAAATAAATCACACAAATCACTGGGTTATCCAGCATTTTCCCAATTAAAACTCTCCATTATGTAATCACTTCCATAACAACTATATAACAACTATTGTGAAAACACAACTTCCCTAAAAAATTTTAAAGAGAACGACCAAACTCTCTTTATGAACAACTCACACTCAATGGGAGTAAAGTTTGTTACGTTAAAACTGAGACCCTACACTTCTAGTACAGGAACCTTTTCTAGAGCATCATGTTACAGGTGTTTTTTTAAATCATTTTATTGGGGACTCTTACAAATCTTATCACCATACATACATACATACACTGTATCAAGCATATTTGTGCATATGTTGTAATCATCACTTGGGTCTTTTTTTTTTTCACTCTAAAGTGGAGAAAACCTAGGATCATCTATATTTATATAACTAATGAAAGTGTGCGAGGTTTCTATTCTATTATCACAAGCAACTCTCGTCTAGCAAGTTAGCCATTAATTTAACATAAAGCATTTATTTATTTTTCAATTTGAAATATCAGGGGCTGTCATAACCTCTTTCATTGTATGAAGTTTGGGGCCTTTTTAATACTTTGTTAATACTTTGTTCTCATTTCAGCAGGGGTCAGGAGAAAGCAGGTAGAGGATCTAGTGTGGGCTATCTAGCGAGAACAGATTTTGAGATTGTGCAAAGACCGAGATGAGATTGTGATTCCATGTCTAAGAGGGAGGCTTCTAACTGCAAGGTTGGAGGTTCAGCCCCACCAGTTCTTCTACTGGAGAAAGACGAGTCTGTCTACCTCTGGAAAAATTTGTACTCTCAGAAACCTGCAATTCTCTTCTGCTGTACAGAAGTACCGAGTCAGAATTGATTTTGTGGGGTGAGTTTCTTATTATACCAAACCAAAACATCGAACTGATTTTAATTCACAGACATCTTGTCTCGAGTTTCTGAGCCTATAAATCTTTACAGGAACAGATAGCTTCATCTTTTGCCCTCACGTTACTGTGAATCTTGAAATTAGCAGTGCCATATTTACCAGGCAATGCCATGGTGGCAGCAGAGGATGAGGAGGAAGAAAAAGAAGAAGAAAGAAAGTAAATACAGGGGGACGTCAGCAAGTGATGACTGAGTAACACAAACCAGAGGGACTCCACAGAAATCAGTGGAAAGCCACTGAGAGGGAAAGCCCATGCTGCCAGGTCACTGGGGAGCATCATAAAGATTAGTAGACATAGATTGTTTAGATTTTGAAGAGCTGTGGGGTTTGGGCTTGCCACTATGGAAGCCAGCTACAGGTTAACTTTATTCTCACCACAATCTTGGTCAGAGACGGGCTCATTTGTCCAGCCCAAGGGCTTTACTTCAACACAGCTACAGCTTGCCATCATCTCTGGGAAGGGTTTAAAGACCACCAGCTTTATGGTTAGGCAATTGGGGGCCAATTATATCTTTACTTTTGTTTCTCTCTCTTCTCTCTTTCCCCCCATAGTCTCAGTGGGCTCAGGTTTTTTCCTCTCACATGCCACTGCTGATCTCCAGACCACCCCTTCACCTAAGGAAACTACGCCTGCCCTCCACGTAGCTGGGGGAGCTCTCATCCTCTGTGGAAAACATGTGGCTGGGGAAATCCTGCCCATCTTTTACTAAAGGGGAATTTACACATACCCTCCTAGGCCTAGGGAGAACTCCCACCCACCCTTTGGGGTGCTCCATTTGGCTGGAGGAACCTCTGTCTACTCTCCGCAGTCCCACATGACTGAGGGAGCTTCCTCCCACCACCTGTAGTGCTTCACATTGCCTAAGGCAATCCACAGAACCCCAAGCTGCTACAAAAACCTCTGCCCAACCTACGGGGCAATCTAGTCAACTAGGGCAATTACACTCGCCATCAACTGTTGGTGGTGCTCCTCACCAAAATAGGCACACCCACCTATCCTCCATAGCATTCCTATTGCATCAGACACCCCCACATGCCCTCTGAGACACCCAGGATGCCGCTAACCACAGCTTCTTGTGAAATCATTCAGGGCATTGTCATCCTCATAGTTCGACAATCACCCAACAAGCATTCCCTGAGACAACCATGCAACTTGCCCTCCAACTAACAGAATACTGATTGGCTAGGAAGAGTGAAACCACAGGAGGATAAAGTGTTAGTCAAACTCCACAAGGCAATTAGCTACAGACAGTTCAAAGAAGCATTCCTAGAGTCTCCCAAGGAGAAAGCCCCATGCTCTTCAATTCTGGAAAATGGTGCCAAGCTCCTCTAAGACAACAAAACGCAAATAGCAATCAGCCCCGACAACCTCAACCAAAAAACATGGGAAAACAAAATGGAATGTCAGAAGAAGTCCTAAACCTAATGACATGCATAGAAGCAGCCATTGATCTGTCACAGAAAGAAATCTTCAGAATGCAGCTTGGAGTCATACAGGGTATAGGGATACAGGAAACAATACATAAAAGGATGAAATGATAGAGGAGATAAAGGCCACGCACCAAAGGGAAATACAAGGAACTAAGGGACTAGATAACAAAAGCCAGTAGCAAATACACAGACTTCGCCAACAGAATTGAGGAAGCAGACAATTGCCCCAGTGACCTGGAGAATAATGAGGCAGACTTCAACAAATGGGGAAGACAGTCAAATAAGAGAATCAGAGATGACGAAAATCTGAAAGCCATCTTTGATGCTATGAAGAGAAACAAAATTCGAATAATTGGACTACCTGAACAAGACACAACAAAGAAATCAACAGCAAAAATAGCAAGGGAATTATTAGAGGAAAACTTCCATAGCTTAATGAATGAAACCCAGGCAAACATTCAGAAAGTGAAAAGAACACCAGCTAGACAGAATCCTAAGAAAAAGTCACCAAGAAGTATAATAGCTAAACTGTCCAACTTTGAGGAAAAGGAGAAAATCATGAGAGCAGATAGGGAAAAACAAGCAGTCACTTATAAAGCTACCCAAATAAGAATATGCACACACCTATCAGCAGACACTATGAAGAAGAGGAGAGAGTGGAGTAACATATTCTAAAAATGAAGGAAAATAATGCAAATGATCTATCAAGATTGATGGGAAAATAAGAGTCTTTCAGTACAAGGACAAACTCAAAGAATATGATCAAAGAAACCTAGCCCTACAAAGATCTTTGCCTCCCCAGTATGGGGAGAAGAACAACATTCACCAAGCACAAATAAGAGGCTACCACATAGCATACTGAGAGGTCAACAAATGGAAAACAGCTCCCAAGATGCATTGGTTCAATGGTGGAAAGAAGGCAAGATTAACACACACACACACACACACACATAAAAAAGGGAAGTAAAAACACCCAACACAAAAGGTACAAGATGATCTCAGAGAGTCCATAGATGGACTTAAAACCCTGAATATCAAAAGACTGAATTAGGCATTAAAAGATCGAGGCTAGTAAACTGGCGTACAAAACATAACCCATCCATCTGCTGCCTACAGGAGACACAGCTCAAGATTACAGACAAAAATAGGCTGAGAATGAAAGGCAGGAGAAAAATATATCAAGCAAATGGCAAATAAAAAAAAATCAGGGGCTGTAATCCTAATCTCAGACAAAATTGATCTCAAGGCGCAGGCCATAACAAGAGATAAGGAGAGGCACTGTATAATGCTCAAGGGAACAGTAGACCAGGAACCAGTGAGTTTAATAAATTTATATGCACCCAACCAGAGACCTGAGAAATCCATCAAACACTCCAAAAGATGAAAAAGAAACCACAGGTTCAACAATTATAGTAGGTGACATTAATACACCATTCTCTGAGAAAGACAGATCACAGGGAAAGAAGTTTAACAAAGAGGCTACAGATCTAAACATTATGATTAGATGACATAACCTGATAGATAGCCCTGAGATCTCCACCCAGATGCAAAAAGATCACCTTCTTTTCAAGCCCACATAGCACATACTCGAAGATGGACCACATGCGGGGTCACCAGTCGAATCTGTACATTCAAGCACAAAGAGATCATAGAGCCTTTGACCACTGTGCTGTAAGGCTGGAAATCAACAAAAGGGTGATTAAGAAAAGAAGGGCAAGGAATTGGAAGATGAATAACTATTGTAAAAGGAGTGAGTACTGGCACAGATCAGAGATGAATTTAGGAAGTTTCTAGAACCCACTGAGAATGAGAATACAATGCTCCAAAACCTTTGGAACAGATCAAAAGCAGTTATCAGAGGAAGTTTGATAGCAATATATGCACACGTGAAAAAGGATGAGAGAATTATGATTGATATACTGACACAAAACTTACAGCAAATAGAGCAGAGTCAACAGGAAAATACTACTAATATCAAAAGAAAAGAAATAACAAAAATCAGGGCTGAGATTCATCAGAGGGAAAACAAGAAAACTATGGAAAAAAATCAATGCAGAGAAAAGTTGGTTCTCTGAAAGTATTAACAGAATCAACAGACCACTGGAAAAACCTAACTAAAGAACAGAAGGAACAAATTTCAATCGCAAGGATGAGGGAATGAAACAGGGGACATTACAATGGAGCCTAATGAAATCAAAAGAATAATTACACAATACTATGATGGACTGTACTTCAATGAATTCACCAACTTGGAAGACATGGACAAATACATGTAAAAACAATCCCTCCCAAGACTATCCCAGATGGATATCTAGAATCTCAGATCCATAGCAATAGAAGAAACAGACAAGGTTATTAAGGGGTTAACAATCCTCAAAACCTCCAGGCCAGAATGATTCACAGCAGAATTCTGTCACGCATTCAGGGAAATCTGACATCAATCCTACACAAATCCTTCTAGAACACAGAAATAGATGGCAAACTCCTGAACTCTGTCTATGAAGCTAGTATAATTTTTATACCGATACTGGGCAAGAATCCTACAAGTATCGAGAACTACAGACCAACATCCCTAAGGGACCATCAATGCAAAAATCCTTAATAAAATACTGGCCAACAGAATGTTAGAAAATTCACCATCACCAAGTGGGATTCATACCAGGGGCGCAGGGATGGTTCAACATATGAAAGACCATTAGTATTATTTGCCACATTGAAATAAAAAAAAAAATTATAAGAAGCACATGATAATATCTACAGATGTGGAAAAAGCACTTGACAACATCCAATACTAATTACTGTTTAAGACACAAGAAGAGAGGAATGGAAAGAAAATTCCTCAATATAATACAATATATTCCTCAACAGAATACAAGCGATATATGAAAAATCAATAGCCAATGTGGTAGTCATTGGAAAAAAGAACAAAATTCCACTGAAAAGGGGTATCAGATAAGGATGTCTCTTGTCTCCATTCTTATTTAACATCATACTGGAGGTATTAGTTAATAATATATGGCAAAGAAAAGACATCAGAGTATTCACATCAGGAAGGAAGCGGTGAAACTATCTTTATTCACGGACGATATGATTTTATATATGGAAAATCCCAAAAGCTCCACAAGGGGAGTACTGGCAGCAATAGAGGTATATGGCACAGTAGCAAGATATAAGATCAACAATCAGAAGTCTATCAGACTGCTATTCACTTAGGGCAAGACCCCAGATGAAGGGATCAAAAAGGTGATACCACTGGTAGAGATGGGAACTGGAAATACAGGGAACCCAGGACCAGCAGTGAAAGTGGAGTTACCGGATGGGTGGAGGGAAGGTGACGTAGAGAGGGGGAGCCAATTCCAAGGGTCTACACATAACCTCCTATCTGGAAGGCGGACAGCAGAGGAGTGGGCCAGCAGAAATGTTGGGCAGTGTACGATATGGCAAAAGAGTAATGATTTATAAAGTATTGAGGGTTGGTAGGGGAGGAGGGAGTGGAGAAGGAGGGAAAGGTTGATAACAAGGGCTCAAGTAGAAAAGCAGATAATTGGAGAATGATGATGGCAGCAGGCATGTGAAGGTGCTTGGCACAGTATATGTATGTATGTATTGTGATAAGCAATGTATAAACCCCCAATAAAATGATTTTTTAAAAAAGGTGGTACCCTTCACAATAGCTAAGAACAAACTGTAATATCTAGAGATATACCTTACTGGAAAAAAAAAAGATGTGTACAAGGAAAATTACCAAACACTATTACAAGACACCAAGAGTGACCTTCACAATTGGAAGAATATCCCATGCTCATGGATCAGAAGACTCAATACAGTAAAGATGTAAGTTCTGTCCAAGGCATTATATAAGTTTTACGTTATTCTGATGCAAATGTCAGCATTTTTCCTCAAAGAATTGGAAAAACTGATTACCAATTTCATATGGAGAGGGAAGAAACCCCAAATGAGCAGAAAACTGCTCAGGAAGAAGGTACAGAGTGAGAGGACTTGCTTTACTTGATGTTAGCACCTATTATACAGCCACAGTGGTCAAACAGCATGACATTGGTATAAAGACATAAATTCAGGACAATGGAAAATAACTGAAAACCCAGTAATAAAATCATTAGCATACACACTTTCTTTGTCTAAGACTTTGTATACAAACTTCTTTGTATAACTGATCTTTGATAAGAGTCCAAAATATATCAAATGGGAAGCAGTTGCCCTCTTCAACAAGTGGTGCTGGAAAAAAATGGGTATCTACCTGCAGAAAAGTGAAGGAAGACTCTTACCTCACTCTATGCATAAGAATAACTCAAGGTACATCATAGACCTTGAGGTAAATCCCCCCAAAATTAGTGCCATCAATAAGGGAAGTGGGACAAATCTGAGAACTTTGGCTTAGAAAATGCATAGGTTATCAGAACTAGGGAAGGACACAAGTACAGATGGGGCACAAATTGACAAGTGAAATATACTGAAGATAAAGCAACTGTGTACATCAAAAGAATTCACCAAGAGTAATGAGAGTCCAAGGACTGCAAAAACATCATTAGCAATGACACATTAGACAAAGACCTTATTAGTAAAATCTATAGTACACTCTGCTAGCTTTCATAAAGAAATAAAACTAATTGCCTACTGAGGAGGTGGGCAAAGGACCTGAATAGAGTTTCACAAAGGCAGAAATCTGAATGGCCAATAAACATGAGAAAATGTTCCTGATCATTAGTCATAAGAGAAATACACATTAAAACAACAATGAGATAACACCTAACACCCTCAAAGATAGCCCAATTCAAAAAATCAAAAAATTAAAAGTGTTGGAGGGGCTGTGGTAAGTTAGAAATTCTTGTCCACTCCTGGTGGAAATATAAGTATGGACAGTCTCTATGGAAATTGATCTGGCAATATCTAAAACATATGGAAATCAAGCTACCATATGACCCAGCAATCCCCCTACAGGGCATATATCCAGAAGAGGGAATAAAAAAACCATGGTCAGACATCTATGCTCCAATGTTCATCGTGGCACAGTGTGCAATTGCAAGGAGTTAGAAACAACATAAGTTTCCATCAACAGACAAATGGACTAAAAAACTGTGCTATATAACTTTAGCAAATTACTATACATCCCTAAAAAGCAGTGATACACTGAAGAAGCACATCGCTGCATGGGAAGAACTGGAGGAAATTATATTAAGTGAAGTAAGCCAAGCACAAAGGGACAAATAAAACATGAATCCACTAAGGTAAGCTTAAAACTGAAAAAGGGGTATAGGGGAAAACTACTGTAAACATACATTCCTTGGGGGGCTGAGCCCAGGTGGCACAAATGGTTGAGTGCAGGATGCAGTCCGCAGGCTTGGCGGTTCAAACCCAGCGGTGCCACTCAGGAGTGGCACTGGGTGGCTCCCACAACCACCAGAGGGCAGTGAGGCTTACAAAAACAACAAAAAAACTCCAACAAAACAAAACAAACAAACACACATTCCTTGGGTGAGGTCCAGACACTATGGCAGGGGTTCGACCCAATCCAGGGATACATAGAGCAGCCAACTAAAACGGAGAGGAAAAGAAAGAAGAAGAAGGAGGAAGAGGAGGAGGAGGAGAGGAAGAAGAAGAAAGACATGGGTAGTGGGGAAAAGGGCACTAACCCACCCAAGAAGAAGAAGAAAGACAAGGGGCTGGTGTTGCTTACATCTCTACAGGAAAGGTACAGAGGGACCAGACTTCAACCCAGTGTGCCAAGATGTAAATGCAACACACCGGCATGAAGCAGGGAATCAATAGAGAGGCTGCGGAGCTGACCTCGATCCCAACTACATGGAAACACATACCCCTCCCCTCAGAACAATGTGCTTCAGAGGACAGCACTGAACCTACAGCTCAGGGAGAAGGGCACATCTGATCAGAGCACACAGGAGCAAATGAAGAAAGAAGGACAGAGAGAGAGAGAGAGAGAGAGAGAGAGAACCACATCCTGGCCCATCAAGACCTGAGGATGATATTCCTGCTCAGAGCAGGCAATGCACAGAGAGGACTATGAACCAGTCTCACCAGGAGACATCCCTCACTGACCCATAGCACTATGAGGGGCAACACTGGAAGCACAGTACAGGAATTTTACTACCCCGGGGTAAAATGTTTAGGGTGTGCAAAAGAGCAACAAGGGGAGCAAAGCAATGAAGTCCCAGGGGAATACCAAAAATAGACTTTGGGGCCAGGGCATGGACTCATCAGACTCAACCGGAAAATACTTTTCAAAAGGTCAACAAACAGATCTGGAAATATTTATAGGCTTTTCTTTTCTTCTATGGTTGTTTTTGTTATTGTTTTCGGGTTATTTTGTTGTTGTTTAGTGTTGCTATATCTTGCTTTTGTGCTTATTATTGTCTCTGCATGTCTATCTAGATAAGATAGGTGGGATAAACAGTCTGGAGGACAAAATAATGGGATCGATGGTTTCAGGAGACTGGGGGAGGGCAAGAGAGGTAGGGAAGTAGGTGTTAACAAACCAAGGGACAAGGGAACAACAAGTGATCTAAAATAAATGGCAAGGAGGGCATAGGATGCCTAGGAGGGCTTGATCAAGGTCAATGTAACTGAGAGGAATTGATGAAACCCGAATGAAGACTGAACCTGATAGTGGAACAAGAGGAAAGTAAAAGGAAATAGTGGAAAGAAGTAGGAGGGAAAGTGTATTTATAGAGGTCTAAATACAGGCACGTACATATATAAATATATGTATATATAATGATAGTGAAATAGAGCTATGTACATACATTTATTTATATGTTAAGTTTATTAACATATATATTAAGGTTGCAAATGGACATTGGGCCTCTACTCAAGTACTTCCTGAACAGGAGACCATCTTGTTCTAATAACCCAGCGTTCCATGATGCTCAGATTCCCAAAACAATCACTGAAGACAAAATGGATGCATAAGCAAATGTGGTGAAGAAAGTTGATGGTGTCCATCTATCAAAAGATACAATGTCCGGGGTCTTAAAGCCTCGAAGCTAAACAAGTGAACATCTAGTGGAGAAGTAACAAAATCCACATGGAAGAGGCACACAAACCTGTACGAATATGAGGTGTTGATGAGATAAAGTATCAGACATCAAAGACCCAGAACCAAAAATCACATCAGTGTGAATGAGGGTGAGTGCGGAGTGGAGACCCAAAGCCCATCTGTAGATAACTGTACATCCCTTTATAGAAGAATCACAAGGAAGAGATGAGTCAGTCAGGGTGCAGTTAGCACTGATGAAACTGATGAATAGTTTTTTAATGCTTCCTTCCCCCACTATCTTGACTCCAATTCTACCTTACAAATTTGGTTAGACCAGAGTAGTACTACATGGATACAAACGAGAGCTGGAAACACGGGGAATTCAGGAAAGATAAAACCCTCAGGACCAATAATGAGAGTATTGATACCAGGAGGGTAATGGGAAGGTGGGGTGAGAAAGGAACTGAACAAAATGATCTACGTACAACTCCTTCCCAGGAGGACAGACAACAGAAGAGTAGGTGAAGGAAGGCATCAGTCAGTGTAAGACATGGAAAAAAATTATGAATTATCAAGGATTTTTGAAAGAGATAGGAGGAAGGAGGGGAAGAAAGGAAGAGCTGATACCAAGGGCTTAAAGAAAATGTTTTAAACATGATGATGGCAATAAATGTACAAGTGTGCTTGGCACAATAGATGGATGTATGGATTGATATGAGCTGTATAAGCCCCTAATAAGATGATTTTAAAAACTTTATTTTTGTTTGTTTGTTTTTCTTTTTGGGCATCACTGCCTTCAGGTGGTGGGAGGAGGAGGCCCAGCCTTTGCTCCGTGGAGCTGGAATTGAACCTCCATCCCAATGGGCGCAGTCCCGCGCACAACCACTACGCCATTGGGGCTCAGCCCAAAAACTTTTTTTAAGTATAAAGAACAAAAAGAAAGAAAAGAGACCCACTCAAGGATGCAGGGTAGTGACCAGGTGGCCTTTCCGTGCCTGGACTCTGCATGAAGGAACTACAAAGTCAAGGCTGTTATCTGGAGTCTAATTTTTAGTTTCCTTATGTGTAAATGGCCTAACCTGAAAATAAGTGTGCAATAAAAATTACAACCCACCTGGGAATTTTTAAGAGCAAGCCAACAGAAAGGGGGTGGATAAGACAGAGGAACAGTGCTGCCAAAATGTAATATATCAAATAATACTTTGCAAGGTACTTCAGCGATATTTGAATTGGAGCAGGAGAAACACAAAACAGGAGACACACAGAACATGAAACAGACTAATTTTCTGACATGTTTAAGAAATGAGAAGAGACTCAAATCTCTAAGGATTGAAGATGGGCCAGTGTCAACCACTAAGGGGGGCTTGTCTCCCTGTCTGGTCCCAAGATAAAGTCCGACACAGACGTAAATATTTGGACCAAAGGAGATGCCGCAGGCGTGACCGCAACGCACAGCACCAGCCCTCAGTGGAGGTTATCTCTGTGTGTTCCAGTCACTTCTCCTTCCTCCTGCTTTGTGTCTGGCTTTTGTTTCCTACTGCCAGCCCACTGACCTCTAGCAATTCCAGGCCTCCACCCACACAGGAACAAGAGTTTCTCACAGATTTCTGCACAGGCTTTCCCCTCTGCTACGCTTCACTCGGCTTTTCTCCGGCCCATCAATCACCGTCTGATCACTTGGCCCGCTTCTCCCTAAAACAAAGCCTGTTTTCCCAGCCACTCAGTACTGCTGCTTTCCTGATCCACCCCAACTAGTACTGTCAGAGTAACAAGAGCAAGCTCGTTATCATCGAGTCCATTCTGAGTCACGGCGGGTACCTGGTGTGACCAGGTACGGAGCTCTCTGGGCCTTTTCATGGCTGTGACCTTTGAAAAGGGATTTGGAGGCCTTTCTGGTGGACCTGGGCCTCCAGGCCTTTGCTTGTTAGATGAGTGCTTGTTCATTTTGGGCCACATGGGGCACTAAGATTATGAGGCAACCACTAACTTTAGTGAAAACAATAAGAATTTATAATAGAAAAGACATATGTCCACAGTATACACTATGTCTCAGTTGTGAAAAATGCACCCTTTTCAACATCAGCATCAGCATCATGTACACGATGATTGCTATTGTCAGGTGTCTTTGGATTGCTTCTGACTCACATTGTCTCCGTTACTACAGAAGGAAGCACTGCCCAGCCCTGCACCATCTACACAATTGTTGTCATGTTTGAGTCTATTGTTGCAAGCTATGTGTTGACCCATATTGTTTGTGGTCTTCCTCTTTTTTGCTTGACCAAGTATGATGTCCCTCTTTAGGGACTGGTCTCTCCTGACAACATGCCCAAAGTACACGAGGTAAAGTCTCACGGTACTTGTCTTTAAGGAGCATGTTGACTGTATTTTTTCACTATAGATTTGTTGATCCTTTTGGCAGCTTATGGTACGTTCAATATCCTTTGCCGGCACCATAATCTCATTTAAGTGGAAGAGATACATAGGGGCTGTACCCCAAAGAACTAGTCGATATTCCACCATTTCAAGAGGCAGCATATAAGCAAGAACCAATGGTGCTGAAGGAAGAAGTTCGAGCAGCACTGAAAGTCTTAGCCAAAAACAGCCTCCAGGAATAGAAATATTTCAAGAAACTAATGAAGCACTAGAAACACTCACTCCTCTACATCGGAAAATTTGGAAGACAGCTACCTGGCTAATGGAAAGACATCTACAGATTTGTACCATTTTAGTTGAAAGTAGAGAATACCAGAAAAACAGAAAGGTGCTTAATTGCTTTTTACTGACTATGCAGAGGCATTTAACTGTGTCGGTCATAGCATACTATGGACAATTTGGAGAAGAAAGTGAATTCCAGAATACTTTACTGTACTCATGTGGGATTTTAGAATTGTATCCTATCATCATACTTACTCAATCGCTATGTCAGCAAATAATCATACACACTGGATTAGAGGAAGAAAAATGTGGCACCAGGATTAGAGGCAGTCTTATTAACAATCTGTGATAAGCAGCTGACTTGAAGCTCTTGCTCATGAAGATCAAGGATTGCTGCCTCAGCAAGGGTTACAACTCAGTGTAAAGAGGACCAAAATCCGTTCCACTGGGCCAATAGGTAACTGGGAGGGGCTGGGGTGGATAAATGATTGACATTGTCGAGGAATTTTGTCTTCCTTGGATCCACAATCAATTCTCAGGAAAGCAGCAGTCGAGAGATCAAATGATGCATTAGACTGGTAAATCTACTGCACAACACCTCTTTTTAAAGTGTTTAAGAGCCAGGGTGTTTACTTGTGGACTAAAGTCTGCGTAACCCATGCCTTGGTATTTTCCTTTGCCGCCTCTGCATGTGAAAGTTGGACATTGAACAAAGAAGCCTGAAAAAGCATGATGTTGTTGAACGGTGGTGCTGGCGAAGAACACTGAAATTACCACGGATTGCCAAAAGAGCCAACACATTGGTCTCAGAAGAGGTACCACTTGCCTGCTCTTTAGAGGCAGGGATGGTGAGACTTTGTCTCACGTACTTTGGACATGTAGCGTGGAGAAGGACATCATGCTTGGTAATGTAGAGACCCTCGAATAGATGAATTGGCCCAGTGGCTGCCAAAATGTGCTTAAATCTCAGAACACGTGTGAGGATCGTACAGGCCCGAGCAGCGTTCTGTTCTGTTAGACCTCAGGTGACTGTATGTCAGAACTGACTAGACGGCACCACCACCACCGCCACTGGCTCTGCCTTTCCGGAAGGGTTTATTCTGGCACTTCATATTCATGAATGGCTATCACAGTGGGTCCTTCATGATTTTCACTTAGCATAATGCTATCAAGTTTTGTTCCTATTGCGGTGGGGGACAATACTTCCTCATGATGGTTACTAGTTCCTATTAATTAAAAGTATTCCATATGAATTAGAAATTTTAAAATACTGCATCATAATGAAGACTGAGCAAGCCCTGCCTTCCCTGCTCCCCCCCTCCGCACCCCCCCAGCAGAGATATGACCTCTAGCGACATTGCCCAGCAATACCAGCCGGGCCCTCTATGCGGCAGTCTTGGCCCTGCTGTGCACAGAGAGCCCCACAGGCAGCAGTCTGTAACATTCCAGCACCCTCTGTGAGCTCTCACCACTCCCTGGGCGCCTGCTGTCTGGTCTTTCTATCCAACCCCAGGCCATGACCCAAAATGGTCAACTTAATCCTAAAATATACACATTCCATCACTAAGAGGGAGCCTCAGGACTCAATTGATTCCTTTAAATCTCCCACCGATAGTATTCCCCTGCAAACAGTTGTTTTTCTGGCACCTCCCTCACCTCCCCCACCTCTTTTTTCCCCCTTTCTCTTTACTGAGTAGGTCAAATTGTCAGGTTATTATTGTGGGGCTTAGAGTTGGTTAGCATTCTCGTCTATTTTAAAAGCCCAGGGAGCTCGAGGCATCGCTTGGCATCCCAGTTCTGGAGCTCAGCCCAAGAACAAATGATCCTTTTCACTATTTCTTCCCACCAAGCAGGGACATGACAGCAAGTCTAAAAATGCAGACACCAACCTTTCCAGCTAACCTGGAGACGGATGGTGCCCAAAGTGGGGCCTCTGAACAAGGCCCGAAAATGTACTGCCAGAGAGAATGTTGCATTTGTTTCCCGTTAGTGTACACAGCAAGAGACACACTGCCTGAATCCCTTGCTATCTCGGCTCACATCTTCCCAAAGAGAAGAACAGCAAATAACAGCTCCTCGGTTAGCATTTTCTTTCTCAGGAGCATTACCATGGTGCATGCGAAGTCAAATGATCCAGTCAGCTTTCAAGCAAGACAATGACATGGATTTTCCTCTGAGTGCTGAGTGGTCATACTAAAAAGCAAACTATCTTCCCAAAGATTATATATGCATGGACAGATGAGAGTACACTTGAGACTAAAACAATTAATGCTCCTATTCTTAAATAGAAAACTGCTGGGTTTGTTTGGATAAACTCAGGATAAGGCAGGAATATGGATTTGTTCACTCTTGTTGCCAAACCCAAACCAATATTTGCAAACCATTTTGCTGGACAAAGTTCATTTCAGCTGACATCAGCGGCATATGTCACAGGTTACAGAAAAAAGGACTTACTAGCCAGAAGTTTAATGTCCAGGTCTAGCAATATTTTTTAATATAAAAATTATCCTACGGAATATAAAATCCACATTTAAAAAAAAGTAAGGAGATAGGACCTTGTAGTCTATGGAAATGTGGGATTTAGCTAGAAAAAGGTAAGCCGTGAGTACTGTTCCTTTGATGTTTGCTACACATTCCATCTCCTGCAGTACGGTGGCTAAGAAAAGGTTAGTGAGGAGGCAAAGAACGTTTTCTTTGAACCCTTGTGTGGTGGGAACTGAAGTCAAAATGTACATGGCTGTGTCCTTCATTACGGTCCTGACACACACTGTACTAATGTTTGATTTTCCTTTTCCCATTCTGTAGTCTGGAAGACAAATCCATTAAGATGGTCTTCAAAAACCAGGCAAAATGATAATTTCTCTTCATCAGACAGTTAGAATCACTCAAAGAGGCTTTTGTGACGGCCTGTGAAATGGAAGCTTTCAGCTGTGAGTATTGGTGGTCTCTCTGTTTTATTCAGAACCCACTCCGAGGGCGTAAGACCAGCTGTGGATTGTGTTCAGTGTTTCCATGCAGGTAGTGTGGCCCCTCTCATTCATGGCAGCCAACAACCCTGATTCTAGAGAATTTGACATTTGCTGCAAAGATTTGCATGCTCAACTTTCCACCGGATACCAGTAAGATTAGTTTTTAAAGTAAAGCAGCTGATACAATGATTTTTTCCCCCTGGAAACTTTACACAATTACAAACTTCACAGGAGTCACTTGTGTGCAGTACTGTTTTCTTTTTTAAAGAGTAATATAAAATTACAAGAGGAATCAATCCCAAATTCTGTATTCCTCTATCAGAATTATCTTGAAGCTTAAGTAGGAAAACTGAACGCACCCTTCAGTGTGTATGTGTAGGTCTGTATCCAGCTATGAAAAAAACAGGAGTGCTTGTATGCACACATATGATCAGTGATTCTAACACCTATTGGCCTAATGGAAATCAGATAGCAAGTTCACATCGATTAGCTTTGGGTGTGAGTTTAGTACCTACAGTCAACTTCAGAGATGTCGTCTAAATTTCTTGGCTCCCATTCCCACATTATTTCAGTACAAACAGGGGAAAGTTACCAGTATATGAAGGAATGGAAGTAGGAGGGTAAGGAACTAGGTAAAAGGTAGGATTTAAGGAATGACAAAGTCTAAACCAGAACCTTACGGCAAATGTAAATAGGAAGATTTAGACTTAGAAAAGACGAAGGAATTTAAGAGCCTGGGCAGTCTGGGGTGAATATAAAAGGCATTATTAAGTGGTTGGCCAGAACGAAGACTGGGAATCATGGAAGACAGAGAAGTTGGCAGCAAAGAACTTAAGGAAGAAATAGGCAGCATTTTCAGCTGAGGATGGAGGAGGTGGGCCTCATTCCGTGCTCACCACACCAGCTGGAGAAAGCTGCCAGGACCCACAGTCTCATAACAATTGAAACCATAGTGCAAGCGACTTCTTTCATGTGATAAATACTGAACTGCTACTTTCCTACTATCACTTTCTGGAAAGCTCATTTTGCCACCCAAATTAATTATGTCTACCTTTAGCTTCATGGCATACACTTTCTTCAATATAAAAAAGGAAAAAAAATTTTACATAAGGAAAAATATTTATTTCTAAGTCATGGTCTGGTCGCCCGAAAATGAACCATCATAATTAACAAAGGAGTAGAAATTGTTTCATTAAACCTAGAATCATTTCAGTGAATGATAAGATAAACCAAAATTAAGAAACAATTCACCACAAATTTTCATTAAGTCACCTTGTTTCCTCTGGTTCTCTTCAACAATGACACCCAGAGATGGGATCTTTGACTCTGACTAACTGAGGGGTATCTCTCAGTGAAATCGTCAATAAGGAAGCAGGGTTATTTCTTCCTGCCACGAATTTTTCTGTCACTGTTTTGTATTGATGAGCAAAGCATTTTTCTATCCAACGACTGGCATATACAGAAATGAATAGTTATTTGATGAATGAATGAACCTCCTATTCATTAAGTATTCCCAGAAGCAGATACTATGCCCAGTGTTCTTCTTATATTATCTACCATCTAAGAGCACTTGTCATTCTCAATGTTCAGATTAGAAGTTAATAAGTAACTGAGCTGGAATTCAGTCCGTAGCACATGTATCTTGATAGGCCACATTTTTTCTGTAGGGTTTAGAATGTGATTGTCTAGATTGGCCATAACTACCCAGCATTCTAGAATGCATGTAATACCACAGAAAGGTTAGATTCATATTCATAATACTTCTTTCCTCCAAATCATCATGCAAAAATAACTCTCAATGTCTGGCATGAGAGGATTTTTGGTCTACTCTAAAACTCAATAAAAATCCTTATGAGAATGTATTGACATGTGACACGACTGAGTTCCACTTCGATGAGAAATGCAGTTTTCTAAAGTGACAGTGGCACGGTGCTAAATCTAACAGGAATGATGACGACCATCATTTCATCAAGCTCTTGTTGGTTGCTTCAGATAACTGATGAATAATAAGAAAATTAATAATGGAAAAATGTCCATTGATAAAGAATGGCAAAAAGATTAGCTTTCACGTTTTTTCATTAGATCATTTGAGTAGCATTTCATAGCATAAATTGTCGGCAATGTCTAAATCACAAAGTTTAATTTGAAATGCTTATCAATGAAGGGTTGAACTCTTTCATTTATCCAAGTATGAGTTAATCATTACTTCATAAAGACATGAAGGGACAACATACGAAACAAAAAAGACATTTAAATCAAAAGCCACAGCCTGCTTTCTCTGAGAAGAGAGACACAGAGCATGGAAACCCTGGAGCTCAGTGTGTTAGGAATGTTGCCACTGAGTCGTTAGTCAAGAAGGAGGCAGGGAGACCAGAGCAGGGAAGTGAACCGATTCCCACAACGTCTACTGCCACAGTGCCTCCTGGGCCACTCTCCAAGTTCTCTGCATTTGCTCCTCCTTTCTCAACACAATGGAGTTTTTAAACAGTCAGTTCCTCATCCCAAGGAACCTTCTCAACAGAAACGCAGGTCAGATACCAGCTCCGATTCTGTCACCAAACTTTCTCCATCATCAGTGGAGGTGGGTAAGACAAAGAAGGGGTCTCAGTTTTGGGCCTGCTGAAATGATTTCTGCCTTTTATTCGATCCATTTGGTCTCCTTTCAAAGGCGCTTCACCATGTCATTGCCCAAATTGCTGAATTGACACTGGGCCTTTGTTCCGTGTGCTCTTGGACCCACTCCCATCTGATGTGCCTCCAGGCTGAGGTTGTATCCTTGTAAAACAACATGCTGAGAGCACACCCACAAGGTTTGACAGATTGTTGATGACATGATTGTTGATAAACTTGGGCTGTGAGGGCACAGACCATAGCATGAGACAAGCACTAAGAAGCCTCTGGACATTCTGTTTTCATATCCTGTGCCTTTTGAATGAGGAAAATAAGAAAGTCTACCTTAATGAAGGAATTCATCTCAGCAAATGCACATTTAGAGGACTGAATTAATCTGCAATCTCTTGATGGATCCAGTGTATGTAGTGCTTATGTTACAGCATATTACTTCTTCCCAAGAGAAAGCATAATGCCCCTTACATTTGAAAACACACAATAGTTTGCCAGGATTTCAATAACTATGTGAGTTGGGCAGGGCAGAGGCAATGCTTACTTGGCTTTGCAAATAGGATTTGCTCAAGTTTACTCAGAGACTAAGGTAACCACCCAAACCTGGATTTTCAGACATGCAGGCCAGGGTCTGATTGACATCAACTCCTGCCCTAGGGAGTTGAATGTGATAGTCTCACAGTTCATAAGAATCAAGAGTAAATCTTGGTTGTACAACTTATTGTTGTGACCTTGCACATTTCTTAGTCTCTTTGTCTCAAATGCCTCATCTGCAAAATAGAGATAATCAGAGTAGTTATCACATGATTGCAGTGAGGATTATCTGAGCAGCAAACATATTCTAAAAATCAGGGTGCTGCCTGGTGCCTTACAATTACTTAATCAATGTTCTGTCATTGCTATTATATGGGGTGATTATTTGTGAACCTGTCAAATCAGAACCAAGAAACAAATGAAGATCATTGTGTCATGATGAAAAAGCACTAGATTTAAATAATGCCATATTGATATGATGTGGGTTTTTAATTTAAGTGATATATGTACCATAGAGTAGATTTTCTAAATAAAGTCCAGAGCTGTAACTCATAATTCTTATGTGCTAATGCAATTATTATCCTGAACATTCCATCTGGCTATACCATTTACTTCAAGGATAATCATAGTATGCAGAAAATTTCATAACCCAATTTATATAGGATACAGATCCCCCAGGAACAACTGTATATGCTGCTCCTATATACTGTTTTAAGGGATGCAAAACTTGCCTTCAAGAACATGGCAAAAAATTATTTGGTCATTCTACTATTGTTCAACATTCCTGTGGCTTCCACATCTTCTACTATTATAAATAACACTACTCTCACAACAAAGGCATACATAAGTCTTTATTATTTTAAAGCATATACTGACTGTCCCACAGGAGAAGCAACCTGGTAATAATATGTTATGTCTTTCAAAACTAATATCCATGATAGCATATTATTTAAATTACTAGTTCCACTACCATATTCTTGGCAGTGTTAAATATTTTAACTTTCAAAAAAGATACCCCCACCCTCAAAATGGTACCTTGAGGTTTTAACTTACATTTCTTAAATTACTAGAACATTTGGACATGTTTCTGCATGTTTCTTAGTCTGAACTCATTGTTTTCTTTTTTAAACAATTAGATTAACTTGTTTATCCTTCCCAAGGCTCAGATGCTTCATCTATGAAGTACAGGTAACATTACATACTTTATAGTTCTGCAGTGAAAATCAAACAAAATGAGGGCAGTGAGACTATACTTGTCATGAAGTCTGGCACAGATGAGATATTCTGGTTTAAGTTCAGTGGATGAATAAATGGCTAAGAGGTCATCCATCCAAAGTTGCCTTAGAAGAAAAGCTTGATGTGCCCTGAAAACTCAGACCAGGCCAACCCTAGAGCAGAGTCCTACTGTGGTGCCCACGAGGTTGCCATGAGCTGTAACCAAACTGACTGTAACTGTTTGGTTAACCAGCTTCATAGAACTGCATGCTGCTAGCAAGAGTAATGTCATGTTCACGCACGGTACAGGTGTAAACCTGGGGAGGGGGAGAAAGTGCAATGTTCCGGGCAGCATCGATAGGAAGGACGGAGCTTGTTGGAAGAAGGCAAAAGAGAACTTTTGGGGATTGAACTGCATCCCTCCAAATTAGGTGAAGTGAACCCTAATCCTTCTGCCTGTGGTTCTAATCTCATTTGGGAATGGGCTGCCTTGACTGAGGCAGGAGGCAGGACTGGTGGTCTGCGTGCTCTGAGTCACCATCAGAAGAGAAGGTGAAGGGATCAGATGAGGCACGCAGAGATAGGAGCAGACAGATGCCACACCCCATGAAGACCCTACAGAGCCAAAGAGAGACGCCACAGGGACACGTGTCTTCTCCCAGAGCCTAATTCCCGAGAGATGAGTCTTTTGTCGAGAGTCAGTGTCCTAAATTCAGATGCCTAGTCTGCTAAATGCTGAGAAAATGGAATTCTGTTCGTTAAAGCTGCCCGCTTGTGGCATTTCTGTTGCAGCAGCATCAGAGAAGACCATTCTACTGCCACTGACTTTTCCCATCACCGCTGCCTACCTTGCAAGGAGATGCACTAAGGAGGCTTGGAGGCTACAGCAGGGACCACACGTCTAGCCGTAGGAGCAATCTCTGAGCAACCCCAAGGCGCCTTTAGGAGAGTGACAGCATTCTCTTCTGTCCTGGAAAGAGCATTCTCACAGATCCCCTGCTGGCTTTCTCTACTGGGGATGTGGGGACTGTAGGATTTATATATGTTTGTTTTTATTTGAAGGAAAAACCATTAGTCGAAGGATCAAAGGGGAAGCTACTGCACAGAGTGGGTAATAAGTCACAAAAGTGTGATGCCACATTTTCATACAGTGCCTTTCTTACCTCATTGGAAAATATAGATCCATGAAAGGAGTTTCTCTTATAACAATTCAATCAAAGTTAGAATCAAATCACTTCCTCAGAAAGACCGTTGCAGGATGTGAACTTGGTCCTAGATTTCAATTTCTGACGAAATATTCTGCAGGTCTTGCTAATGGACAGTGCTGTTCCAAGGCAGAATGGCCAGTGTCATGCCGCTGCCATTCAAATCTATTTGAATACTATGCCTAAGCATGGTAAACACTTGAAGAAAATAATAATTATATATGGAATACATTATTCCCTTTCCTGCCAGGGGCCAGCCCTGCCAATGTTCATTATCTTTCGACGCCAAGGACAGCAGAAAAGGCCACAGAAGGAAGATCTGATTGCATCACCCCATCAGCACTTGAGCCTCCCTAAGTGGTTTATAATTTACCGGGTGAAAACAGAGAGGTAAACATTGGTCAAGTCCCCTGAAAGGCATCCAGAAACTTGTCCTTGCTTATTGCACGGACAGAGCTAGAATGGGGGTCTAGAAGTACCAAGATCACTTATGAAACTAAGAGCTGCCCTCTGGCACTTTGTGAGTTTGCTTGTCCTTTAGAAAAAGCAATGAGTTGAGCCAGAAACAGAAGGACAGAAGAAATGCTTCCTAATGAAAAACCAAATAAATGCCAATTAGAAAACGCATGACCAATTTATATTTTAGAAGCATTCCTCGGAAAAACTTTCTTGATAGAAGAAAACATATGTTCTCGCAAGGCGGTTTATGAAATTATTGAATGAAAAATGCCAAGTATATGGAACTAACCATATATACTTTTAGTGATGAATGTTGAGTTGACAAATAGTAGGCTATCTTTTGATGAGAGAACCAAGATACCCAAAAGTTTAAGACATAGCAAGCACAGTTTACAGCCAGGAAGCCGAACTGTCCAGGATAATTTCCAGAAGTTTGACCCTCTCACACACAGGATGCCAAGGGGACTATCACAGTGATCTGAGACATGGCTGTGACACAAAGTGCGGAAGGGCCATGGAGACAGTGTTGGTGCGGTGTCTGCTTCAGATGAAGCAGAAGATTTCTTCGAACTCGGTTTCAGAGTGTTTCCAGCTTGTGCTGATTTGGTTCTGAGTCACCAGAGAAGTGCACACGGAGCAAGCAGATGTGCACCACAACTGGGAAATATAGAAACCAACTTAGCGCCTCCTCTTCCCTGTATTTCCTTGAAAGAGAGCCTGCACCCCCAGCACCAAGCCTGACTCTCCAGAGGGCTTTCTGAAACTGTGTCACACACACACACACACACACACACACACAGCATTTAGCGTCTATGGATCTACACCCAAGTTCCATCGTACCAAGCCACAGGTTCTCCATCCTCCTCCTCTCATCAAAGTTCCCAGTGGAATCAGGAGTGATGGGTGGCAGCCACTGATTCTTTGGGGCCTTGATGAGCATGAAGGAGGAGGAGAAGGCAAAGATGAAGTTGGTTTTGCTTGAAAAGCAAAAGTTTCTGCTAATCGTCCGCTTATGGATATGTTGGTCATAGGGATAATTCTCTCATGTGACATAATCGATCTCAATTTCCTTTCCACGTGAGGGGGGGTGGGAGAGAGAGGGAGAGAGAGAGAGAGAAAGAGAGAGAGAGAGAAAGGTGTAGTGCCCAGTTGGTAAGGGGCAAAGGTGGCATGAGTGCCTATGTTGCTGTGATTGTTAGAAATAAGGATTAGGAACTCCAATATCCTAATAAGGCCAATTTAGCAACTCAGAGATAGAGTTTATGAACGTGATTTTTGTTTGAAACCAGGTAGCTATTGCTTTATAAGCAGCATTGCTTTATCACAAAATGGCTTTGAATGTAGATCAAAATATTATGAGGAAGAAAGAAAAAAAAATGTCCTATATACTTTATCTTAGAATGTTAAGTTCTTTGGGGGCATCTTGAACCACCACGAGAAGAAGGCTTCACTTTAGCATTCACAAGTAGATAAAAGAAAGGATGTTCTATGATAACGAGTCACTGCAAAATGTTATCCTTCTCAATGTATCACACCTGTATAAATCTCATTGTCAGAAGCAATCTTAAAACCAAACCACTATCTTATGGATTGCACTGTGGTGCAGAAACATGTGCCTGTGTTGTCCTTTCAGGCCATATACAAAGAAATGGTTTACCTTCCAGCATTTTTTGTAGACTGTTCCTCATGACATGGATATTCTCTATCCCGATAAACTGAAACTTGATATTGGAGTAATTGTCTTCATTCTCATAGCCTTTCCCTGCAGCGCGGTTGGCCATGGCATTCAGCTGCAGTGGTCAGCAAAACAGAACAGTCGCAAGTTACACTCAGGACATTGGAATAACCAGTATGGACATGTAGGGAAAAAGGCAACATAAGGTGCAGGAGCATCATTGTGGTTTAAATCATTTCGATCTTTTCTAAATCATGGCATCCCAGGCATGCCCACTGAGCTTCTATTCAAAAATCTAAACTGTTGGCATGGGTAAGATTTTCTTCTCTGAGAAGCATTCTAGAGATAAACGCGTCTGGAGCTATCTCTTGCTGCTACCCATCAGAAGTGTCAAGGGGAATATGGAATTCGGTGACAGAGCCAAACTGTCGCCCCACACTGCATTCTTTAGGTTAGCAGGAGAGCACCAGCAGACACAGCAGGCAGGCAGCACAGGGCTGGCTCAAACTGACGCTAGTGTGTCTGTCAGGGCTCTACACAGCACACTTTTTGCCAACAAACCCATCCTCCATAGGAGTCCCGACTTCAGACTGCCCTCAGCAAGAGGAATTGGCACTGAATGCAACCATGAAGAGGCTGCCCCCCGATCAGACTATGCTCTGTCCTGTTATACAGAGGGCTACCTACGATGGGTTGGACGGAACCAACGCCACAGCACCAAACAACACAAACTACAAGGATGCCCCAAGATCGCCGATTAAGCTTTCACCAAGAAGCACTGAAGGAAAGAGGAGAGGGAAAGAAGATGGCAACCCTCCAGGCACAGCCCTCCTCCGGCCACCTGATTTGAACCTGGCCGCTGCCATTGTGAGTCAATTCTCACTTCAAAGCGACCCTGTGTGGATGGAGAAAAACTGCTTGCCGCCAAGAATTGCTGAGACTGCCAGCCTTTCTGGAAGTAGAAGGACACATCTTCCCCCACAACACTCCCCACACACACACACTCCACCACCAGCCCTGGAGCAGCTGATGGATCTGAACCACCAAACGTTCAGTTCGCTGTCAAGCGCCCAAAGACCTGCACCACTAGGCTCCCTGTGTCCAGGCTGTCACTGCCCATGTGCTGCAATTGCAGGCATGGAGTAGTACTTTCTGGAAGTGTCCATATTTCTCCCTAAGGCTGGGTTTGCGCCTTTCTTGGTTTTACTTTGTGCTATTTAAACTGTGAGACCTAATGAAGAGGCTCTTTAGATCACTACTATTGTTTCCAGAATTTAGCATAAGAAAAGCTTAGATTTCTTCATTCAAATGAGGTTAAACATTAATGAGCTTTGGAGAAATGTATTAAGCCCAAAGGACTGTCCTAATCCTTTATAGTTAAATCAAAAAGGGTAGAAGCTTTGCCTTAACCTGGCCATATGTCTGAGGCGGCTACAAAAAAAAAGTGTGTGGAAAATACCAATACCTTCTAAGTCTGTTTTCCATGAACTTTTTGAAGCCCCTTCATGTTCTGTGACCTGAGTAGTCTCTTATTTCTGAGAACATAACACCATTAAAAGTACCAACACATAATGACAGAGGTCCACGAATACTTACTGTAGAAGCATTGTTTGTAACAGTGAAAAACATGAAATTCGCGAGTCTATCAACAGTCATCATCTGGATAAGTTATAGCCTATTCATGCCATAAACTGCACTAATCACAAGGACATAGATCATAGACTGATTAGGACTGGGCCAAGTACACATTAGGAAAATGAGTAAGCTCCAGAACAATATTTGCCCCTGTTTTATATAATTGTCCTATCAAAAACATCTATAGGTATATATTTGTGTTTGTACTTGCATGGTTAAACAAAATTGCAAAATGCATAAAAAGCCATATCCACATGGTAGCAGTTACGGCAGAGAGATAGAAGGCAGCCACTGCCATCCAGTTGCTTCTAACTCTTAGCACCCCTACAGGGCAGGGTAGGACTACTCTGTGAGTTTCTGAGCCTGAAGCTTTTCATAAGAGCAGAAAGTCTGAACATTCTTCAATGGCCCCGCTAATGCTTTCACTGCTGGTGGTCATCAGCCTGGTATGTCACCCACAGGGCCACCAGAGGAGGCACCATCCATCGGATTAGTTCAGCAACTGTCCTGAACATACTCTCCTGCTAACAGAAACATCACAGAACAAAGTCTGGTCGATCTACTTCTAACAAACTGGCCATTGGAAATCCAAGGGGGAGGGGGGGTGGCAATTCTACTCCAACATGTATGAGTGGCTAGAATCAACGTCAATGCCATAGCATCGCGTGGTTTGTGATCTCTGTACTAGGTTTGCAACTCAAACAAAGGAAGTCACATGTATTAGGGATTCAAGCAGACAGAGACCTCACATCGACACAGTCCTGCTCCGTGATCTATTTCATGTGACACTGGCTGAGATATGTTAGGTCATACAGACATTTCTCATTCTGTAATGATGGTTACCCTTCTCCGACATGCTACATGGATAAAGGGTTTAGCATCCATCGGGAGAAAAGGCAAAATGTTATTTTAAAGATAATTCATGCTCATGCTTTAGAAGGGTAAAAATTTGGGAGAGAAATTGTATATAAAATAACAACTTGATATTGGCTCTCTGAAATGTAACATTCTTTTAAAGTATTTTTAATTGCACAATTATTTTCAAAAGCTTCTGGCATATCCTTCACAACACAATCCATCACAAAAACCAATTTACAATATGACCAAGCCAATACCAAACACACTGTCATCGAATCAAATCGATGTTAACTCATAGGGACCCTATAGGACAAGGTAGAATGCTTCTGTGAGCTTTTGAGACTAACTATTCACAGAAGTTGTCTCCCAGGGAGTGTCTGGTGGTTTCAAACTGTTGACCTTTTGAATTGCAGTCTAACTCGTAACCACTGCGTCACTAAGACTCCTTTACAATGACAGGTTATGCTTATTCCATATCTTGCATGATTCAAGTTTAGCAGACTCTTCACGGAGATACTCCTCTACAAAGGTGTAATGAATAAAAATTTAAATGCTATTATAATACCTTAATTCATCATTAAGACTCTTCTCACATTTTTAAATAGGCAAGCATCATAAATCTAGGAGGATTAATTGGTAGTCTTGCTTAAAAAAAAAAAAAGGAGTCATGTGATATAAGATGACTTCCTGAACTTCCTGGAAGTTCAGCATGCACTTCATATAATAAACAGAAGGTGGCAATAGTCAGTCTACCAGCCCAAGTGTAACTTGCCAGAATTTTCAGTGTGGCAAATATGGAACTCTTTAAAATACAAGTTTTCTGGGGTTTTTTAGATGAATAAAAATTCAAGAAACTATTTTATTCCTATTCAATAGATCTTAAAATACAGTAATTCTGACACAAACAAAACACTGCTCATAAGTATAGGGAAGTGAAATTGCTTGCTATGGCTCTTCTCTCCAGTCTTTCTAACTTCTGCTCTGTGCCTGCGTGGCCACAGGCAAATAAGATGCCGAGCCCTCTCCCTCAGGGAATGGTCAGTGTTGCTTTTCCATGGGGCATCAGAGTGAGCCATCTCCGAAGCAGAAACACAGAATCCCACGACCCTCAGCACACAAGGGCCAGCGCATGGGTGAAGTGGCAGAGGCCGCCCGGCCAAGCCATACGACAGAGCAGTGGACTTCGCAGCTCCACAGGTGGAGGAAAACTGTGTGCTGGAGGGCAGAAGCATGGCTGGAAGAACAAGGTGCCCCTGGGCATCTATTGGTGCTAAAGAAGCTTTATAACTCTTGCCTAAGCAGGGTAGAGGCCAAAGGGCTATATAACTGAGGACCAAAGAGAGAGATGGAGGACCAGAAAGAGACATGCCTGCTGTCAGACCAAGAAGAAGTGCTGCTGTTGGGAAGAACAGGGCATCCTTCATGTTTTCTGTTCCTGACTGGTGGTAACCTGTTACTAACTTCGCCCGAACATCTTTCATCATCATATGTCTTATCTGTTATGAGTACTTTGTGGCCACGGAAACGCATTATTAGAAAAGTAGAAAAGTAGAGTGCTGTGGGTGAGATGGCTAGTGTCAGAAGAAGTTTGGAGAGTGGAGGCATGTCTAACCTCTGCCTTGCAGCCACTGGCCTTGAGTGGGTGGGGCGTGGAGTTGGAGTCTTTCCCCAGATGTGGCTCCCATGCCATCTCATCTGAAAGTCTAATTTGGTCCCGACCCATTTTGCTCAGAACTCCAGTTCACAAAGCTACGGCTCTTCATTTTGGCTAGTACAATCCCCAAATCAAGCAGTTGGGGTACCCACATTCCAAGGGCAATTTAAGAAACACAACAGACACATGAAGGAAAAGTGTCCTGTGTTCCAATACAAGGCAGATCTGCCATTTGGTGATATTACTATCTCTAGGTGCAGAGAAACTCACAAAGGAGCCAAGAAGAACCCACCCGTTCATCAATGATTATTTGATGAATACAGACTGCGTACCAGACACCAAGTGGACAGAAAGGCAAATACTCAGCAGTGCCTGCCCCTAAGAGCTTGTGAGTTTGGGAAGAAGAGAAAGAAGCCTGCATCAAATAATACTGGGAAATGTCCATCAGGATTAGGGTAGGAGCTATTTGCCAATTCCAGAGGGGGAAAGATCCAATGTGACATCTTAATTCAAAAGTAAAAATTCAACAAAGCCCACCAGTCTGTGTGATCATGAGGTGTCAGTGCAATCAGGTATCAAAAGATCCAAAATAAACCATTATATTGATGTCAATGAAGGGAGTCGGAATGGAGACCCAAAGTCTATCTGTGGACAATTGGATATCTGCTCACAGAAGGGCCACAAGAAAGGGAGGATTTAACCAGGGTTCAGTATAGTATCGGTGGAAGACACAACATTACTCTAGTTCCTGGATGCTTCCTCCCTCGCCCACTATCATGGTTCTACCTTATAAATCCAGCTATTCTGGAGTATGTACATTGGTACAGATAAGAGTTCTCGACACATGGAATCCAAAATAGATAAACTCCTCAGGAACAGTAGTGGAATAGCAATACCATGAGGGTAGGAGGAAGGTAGCAGGGGAAGGGGGAGAAAAGGAATATAACATACACACACATACACACATGGGGAAGAATAATAGAAATGTGGGTAAAAAGAGACAACACAAGGGTCCTCAAACTTTTTAAACAGGGGGCTAGTTTACTGTCCCTCAGATCACTGGAGGGCTGGACTATAGTTAAAAACAAACAAACTATGAATAAATTCACTGAGGACCCGGGATGAGTCAGCTGTTAAGAAAGACAGCGGCGGCAGCAAAAGCACCTGGCGGGTCGCATGTGGCCCATGGACTGTAGTTTGAGGACCCCTGGTGTTAGATATGAAGCAACACTAATAATATCAAATTGATCAAGGATTCACAAGAGTGGAAGGGTAGAGGAGAGAGAAGGAAAAAGAGGAGCTGCTATCAAGGGCTGAGCTAGAAAGAAAATGTTTTGGAAGTGATGGTGGCAACATATGTACAAATGTGTTCCATCCGATTGAGTTATGGATTGCTATAAGATCTGTAAGGGTCCCCCACTAAAATGATTTTTTAAAATTCTCTTATCAGTTGCTAGAATCCATGGCTATAACCACAAAACTGTCTTTGGAGAAGAGGCAAAGACAGAAGGCTGAGCATTTAACTGAGGCTGCTGCCTGCCTTGGCTCACACCTTCTCTCTTCTGCCCAACAATGTCCTCCAGAGGCGTCAGCCCTCAGAGCCCATGACTGTGGTGAGGTCTTCAGCTTCGCTCAGTCACGCAGAAATGGCAACCCACTTGAGCTTTAGAGTGGCGGCAAGGCCCCGTTTGAAGTTTAAAAAAATAAACAGTGTACACCACTGACAAACCGAAGGAGCATGGGTTTTGGAATCAAGCAAGCCAAACACGGTGTGACTCTCAGTGAATTAGTCTCTCTTAATCAAAGTAGGAAAATAAGAGAATACCTCATAATTTGTAGCAGTATTGTAAGAATTAAATGAAGGAGCACTCAATATTCCCACAAACTCAGCAAGATCACAGAACAAATCAATGATCAAGTCATGAACAGGAGTTGAGATACAATGAGTTAACCCTCATTTTACAATTCGATAAATACCACATCTACATTTTCCCTTATTTCCTTAATTGCACCAAACTCTAATAGTGATCTTTTGCCTCCGAGGATATCCTTTTTTCTTTTTCTGACTAAATATTCAGTACATGCTTGAGGACCTCAATGCCTTTATTTCCCAATACTTTAATATCAATGTGCAATCAAGATGGCTTTCATCTCCAAGACAGGTTTTGAAACTCTCTGGGGATAGCCTTGTCTAAGGGACAAAAAAAGCTATGAGTTGCCTCTGAAACCCTTCTCTTTTTAATTCAGGCTGTGAGCAAACCGGAACCACGTCACATTTGCCACTGCCTACTGCTTTCTGTAAGAAGCCCTGGTGTCCATTGTGTAGTTGTTGGTCTGTGAGATAGTTACGATTTATTGTGCCAGCCTGGCCGGTAGACACATGTGGGAACCAATGAAGGGCAGAGAGGTAAATTGCTCAGTGAGCCTTGCCTTTCTAGCTCTCGGGTCTCTTGGTTTGTGATGGTCAGACCAGGGTGCAGCAGCCTTAACCAGTTCCCTGCTTCCACTGGCAAGGTGCACTTCCTGTGAAACATCCCTGTGGAGAAGCCACATGGACCTACCCCCAAGCAGCCCTGAGTGCTTAAACAGTCATATGGAGACACCTGCCAGCTCTGAGATGCTGACACATTGACTGATTCAGCTTTCCTCCTGCAGTTGGCATCACTGCGTGTCTTGTGAGATGGAGGAGGACTTTGTGGATTGGTGTTGGACATATGGATTAATGTTGGACTTGTAGGCTTGGGCAGCACAGGGCTGGGATGTTTTCTTGATGTGTTTGATGTTCTTGATGTTTCTTGTGTGACCCTTTATATAAAACTCTTTCTTAAATATGAGTTTCTGTGGATTTGTTTCTCTAGTGTCCCCAGACTAACACAGTTTGCTAATTTTAAGGTTAGGTTTCGAAGCCGTCCACCACTCCAAAGGAGAAAGATAGGGCTTTCTACTTGGATAAAAAGTTACTGTATCAGAAACGCACATGGGCAGTTCTCCTCAGCCAAACAGGTTGCCATGAATCAGCAACAACTCTATGGAGTGAGATGAATACTACTTTCCATGGAAAACAGGGACTCAGTCTCCCAGCTACAGAGAACGCCTAACCGGCAGTGGGACAAAAGTGAACAGACATGCTCTCTACAAGAACAAGCATTTTAAGCTGGCAGTCAGGGCCTTGCAAAGTGTGTGTGCACAGATCACAATTTGTATAAGACACAAATTTTCTTCAGTGGATCTCTATCCACCTTTCTATCACTGAGAGTAAACACACTTAGTGCTAGATATACTTCCAATCGAATCCTCGGATTAATTCATTTTAATCTTGCATACGCTTGGTTCCTTGGCCTCATTTCTTAGAAGATTTGCATAATAGAGTCGTTTTCAATCATTGTTCAAAGATAGATGAGTAATAAAAACACATTATTCATCTTTTATGTAAAGGTGACTTTGACTATTCATCAGACAAGAGGTTTATTATACCAATATAATAATGAATGGCTTTTAATGTTAAAAACATGTTGGTTCTGCATTTGCCAACCATACCCTCCTTCACCTGTAAGGCATTTTTATCAAGTGTGCTGTGCTAATGGTGTAGTACAGAGGTTCTCAACCTGTGGGTCGTGACCCCTTTGGGGATGGAACCACCCTTTCACAGGGGTCACCTGATTCATAACAGTAGCAAAAATGCAGTTATGAAGTAGCAATGAAAATTATTTTATGGTTGGGGGTCACCACCACATGAGAAATTGTATGTAAGGGTGACGGCATGAGAAAGGTTGAGAACCACTGGTGGAGTGAGTTCTGTGCTGGACAGCTAAGCTCCAGGTCAGCAGCATGGATCCACCAGCCACACTCCACAAGAGAAAGATGAAGCTTTCTGCTCCCCTAGAGATTTGCAGCCTCAGAAATTCACGGGAGCCACAGGGTTGTGAGGGACAGGGCCCACGTTCCCTCACTGACCGTGCGCTGGGTTAGTGAGTTATAAAATAGAGAGAAGCATCGTATACTAACCAAAATACTCCATGAGGTGGGAATCAGGGGGCGTGGTTGACAAACAAAGATAGAATGCACAAATTATTTGCGGGCTGAGCCCCGGTGGTGTAAGTGGTTGAGTGTGGGACTGCAGCCCACGGGTTTGGTGGTTCAAATCCAGCAGTGGCTCTCAGGAGCAGCGCTGGGGGGCGCCCACGACCACCAAAAAATTTTGTGCAGGAAAATAAGGTATTATATAGCAGACTAACCCATTTGCCTTAATTTAAATCTAGTAAAATAAGACAGGAGAAAGAATCCTAAATCTCTAGTCAGTAAAACTTCTCTTCTTTTAAAAACAAACATGTTTCTTATCTTGTCTTATCTTGTTCACTGAGAATTCCAGTGAACTCAGCCTTGGGTTCACAAAGTTGAGGTTCAACTCCCGCCAGCGCTCTGCAGGGGACAATGTGGTCTTCTGCACACGTTAGCGTTCAGTCTTGGCAGCTGTTCTGCTCTGCCTATAGGGTGACTATGCGTCAGAATCGACCCAACGCAATGGATTTTTGGATTGTTTGCTTTTTAACCTTGTCTTCAATATATTTGTCTAAGAAGCAAGCATTAAGTTACCTATAACTATTGGGAAATTCAATTTCCTAACACATAAAAGGCACTGGGAAGAGAAGGGAAGGAAGTCAATGTTTGGAAAAAGATGTCAAAACATATTGCACCACAGAGAAAAGTACACATCCGACGTACACATCAGATAGAATGGCAAAAGTTAGTGGCTCTCTGACATTAGCTTAGCCCTTGTACTTTCACACGTGATCTCAAAGGAGATGTTTGACACATAACTGACTACAATGTGAGTGTGACCTACCTGTACCATGTCTTTCATCACAGATCACAATGACCGATCCCTCGATCTGGGGTACCAAGGGTAATTCTGTTCTTACTCCACATATGCACTTATCCTGCAGAAGTAGATGAAGCTTATCTGGGGGTCAAGGGTATGGCAGGGTCCTATGGTAGGGTATTAGAAAGACAGCAACTCAAATGATCCTGCACACGAATCGCAAAATTTGATAAAATGAGTCTTAAAGAGGAGTAAAAAGTCCCAGGGTGCATACCTACACAAAGGATAGAATCTAGTTCTCATGACATCTCCTCTCACTGATGAGTGTGAGTTTATCTTTAATTGCTTGCATACTTTTAAGTGGCTTCAGCTGTGGGTCTTATGTCTTCCTTCCTATTTGAATCTTTTGTTCTCTGTTTTTCAATAGCTTCATTCACATCGAAATCACACAAACTGCAATTCACCCATCTTAAAACAAACAACCAAGTCATGTTTAGTATATCCACAAAGTTGTGTAACCATTACTACCATCTAATTTTAGCACATTTTAATTACCCTACAAAGAGAGCCCCCCCATACATAAGCAGTCATTTCCATTTCCTCCCCCTCTCTCCTGTTAACTACTGACTTACGTTTTGTCCCTACAGATTTATTTACCTATCCTGAACATTTCATGTAAAGGGGATCGTATAACACTTGGTCCTTAGTGACTGGCTTCTTTCCCTATGCAAAATCTTTTCACAATTCTTCCAGGCTGCCGCATATATCATTACTCCTTTCCTGTAGTGGCTGAATATTCCACTGAACAGATATTCTTTCAGTGAATTTTTCTCATCAACTCTCAGTTGATAAGCATTTGGCTACCAACAGTTTTGGCTATTAGAAATACTGTGGCTTTGAACGTTTTTGTACAAGGTTTTTGTATGGGTGCTTTTGTTTGTCATGGGCATCTACCTGGGAGTGTACCTGCGGGGTTATATGGTAACTATCTGTTTAATATTTTGAGGGCCTTATGTCCTTTTACCACCACTGTCTGCCAATTTTTCCTACTGTGATGACTTATGTGTCGCTGAGATGCCGGGAATGATATCACTGGTATTTGAAACACCAACAGGTTCACCCAAAGTGAAGACGTTTCAGCAGAGCTTCCAGACTAAGGACTCTGTGAGAAAGGAACGGGCTGTCCACTTCTGAGGGCTTAGCCACTGGAAACATTAGGAACAGCAGCTGAACCTGACCAGGTACCGGAATGCTCACGCATAGCAACAGATATTATCACACCCTGGGCGAGAAGATGAGCCCATGAAAACACGACTGAGTGTGGGATGAAGTGGGGACTTTTCCACAGTGATATCTACTCCAAAATGTTAAGCAAACGTTAATAAACATCTCCCGTCTCAGAAGCTTAGAGTAACTCGCCCCAAAGGTGTCAGCTATCCCGAGGTCTATGTCTCCCACACAAGACAGGACTAACTCCTTGCTGTTTGGATGATGGGTCACTCCCCCTGAAAGCTGTAACTAAAGCAAGCCTCCAGCCTAAGGGTCGTCACCTCTGAAAGCTTTAGTTAGACAAGTCTCCAGACGGAGAGTAATTAGGGGTAGGCTGGCGCCATCAGGAATCTTAGATCATCCATCTTGACACATACAGACCCCACTAACATTCCTCTCTTATTACGTGTGTGCCCCTAGATCATCCCTTTCTTCAATATTAACCACAGCAGCACCCTTCCCCATGACTGACGCCATTGCCTGGAGTTTGGGGCTAGCGGATCCTAAGACAGGAGAAAAAAGAAAGCTTTGGTGAAGAATAAATACTCTCCACGCAGACCACCAAGCGGGGCTGTGGTGAGCATCTTAGCATGAAATGTGTCTGACTAAGTTATTTTTCTCTTTCTTATGCTCTCTATGACTTTACTATAATAATAAATTAATTAATTATCACCGTGCAATTGTACCTGCCGAATCCCTGATGTTGTTGTTGGAGGCTGACTCCTCTGACAATTGAGGAAAAGCTGCCTTCTGCAAGAAAAACTGATAATCAGGATGTGGATGGAATAAAGCCCTTAAGACCTTCATATGCTGATGGGACAGGACTCACACTGAGAAGCAAAACAAGACAAAACCCAGCTGCGAATATCTATTTATAATTGAAGCTTGAAATTCCAACTTAAATTTTTCAAAGTATAAATCTAGGAAAACCGGAAGTCTTGAAAAATGAAATAAAAACATAAAGATCAATATTATAGGCATTAGTGAGCTAAAATGGAATGATATTGGTCATTCTGAATCCAACAGTCACATGGTTTACTGTGCAGGAATGATAAGTTCAAGAGGAATGACATCCCAGTCATTTTCAAAAATCTGTCTTAAAGTACAATGCAATCTATGATAGGCTAATAGCTTCCTGCACTCAAGGAAATCCTCTCAATATAACTAATATTCAAATCTATATTAAAGCTATGAAACAAAAGTACAAACTCACGGCCTTAAGCCAAGGAAGGCTCACAGTAACCCAAGAGGCCAAGGCAGACCCACCCTGTGGGTTTCTGAGCCTGTAACTCTTTATGGAAACAGACAGCAAGCTAGTGACGCAGGGCCTGGAGAGTTCTCCCAATTCTGCAATCTGAAATCGATGAAATATGCAATCAAGATGCACTGATTATTGTGACTTGATACAATGATCACTGTGAATTAGAATCAAAAACTGGAACCAAAGAGGAAGGAATCGTTCATTGGAAAAGATGGGTTGGGGCTGAGCCCCCATGGCGTAGTGGTTGTGTGCGGGACTGTGGCCCACTGGGCTGGCAGTTCAAATTCAGCAGCAGCTCTCTAGGAGCAAGATGGGGCCTCCTACTCCCTCCAGAGGGCAGTGATGACAAAATAAAAAAAAAAGATGGGTTGGGTGAGAGAAACAAAGCTAGAGATCACATGATAGAATTTGGCAAGACCAACTACTTCTTCATCACAAATACCTTTTTTTCAACTTCTCCAGATGGAATACAAAGAAATCAAATTGACTACATCTGTGGGAATGACAATGGAAATGCCCAATAGCAGTAGCTAAAATCAGGCCAGGGGCAGACTGTGGAACAGGCCATCAATGACTCACATATAAGTTCGGGTTGAAACTGAAGAAGATGAAGACAGGTCCACAAGAACCAAAATATGATTACCTTGAATATATTCCACATGAGTCTCAAGAACATCTCAGCATCTGATTTGGCACATGGAACATTAATGACAGATGACCTGATGAGCTGTGGGATAGCATCAAGAGCATCATACATGAAGAAAGCAAAAAGGTCATTAAAAAGATAAGAAAAATCAAAGTGGACGTCAGAGAGTAGCCAAGAAAAATGGAAGAAATGATGATATCAAAGAGCTAAACAAAAAAGAAATTCAGCTCAAGAAGACAAATTAAAATATTGTAATGAAATGGGAAAATCAAAAAAGAACATGCTCGGTTTATCTTTTTTTGGGGGGAGGGGGGCATCCCTGCCTTGGGTGGTTGTGGCGCTACCCAGTGCTGCTCCTGAGAGCTGCCGCTGGATTTGAACTGCCAAGCTCACGGGGTGCAGTCCCACACTCAACCACTTACGCCACCAGGGCTCAGCCCGTTCAGTTTATCTTAAACTGAAATAATTCAAGAAAAAATCCAAGCCTCGATCTTTAGTATTCAAAAAAAATTTTTTTATGGGTGAAACATTGACTGCTGTAGGAAACATCAAAAGGAGATGGAAAGATTGCACAGTCACCTCACCAAAAGGACTAGCGGACCTTCTACCATTTCAAGAGGTAGCATATTAGCAATAACCAATGGTACTGAAAGAAAACGTCCAAGCTGCACTGAAGACATTAGCAAAAACAAGGCTCCAGGAAGGGACTGAATTGATAGACTACCTACTGCAATGTTTCAACAAGCTGATGAAGCACTGGAAGGACTCGTTGGTCAATGCCAAGAAATATGGAAAAAAGCTACCTGGCCAACTGATTGGACAAGATTCATCTGTGTGTCCATTCTAAAGAAAGGCAACCCAAGAGAATGAGTAAAATGCAGAGCAATATAATTGATATAATACCGTTCAACCACGTTTGCAGCAGTACACCAACAGATGGCTGACAGAAATTCAGGCAAAATTCAGAAAAGAATGTGGATGAAGGGATATCATTGCTACATCAAGTGAATTTTAGCTGAAAGCAGAGAATATCAGAAAGACATCTACTTGCTTTTTATTGACTTGACAAGGCACTGGACTGTGTAGGATCTATATTATAAAATCTATATATTATCTATATATTAGAGCTCTATGGTCTATATGATCTATATCATACATCATAACAAACTATGTCCTAAAAAAATGACTTTAGTCTTCAAAGTAACATACTTGCATTTCAACACTTTAAAGAAGTCTTGTGCAGCAAATTTATCCAAAACAATGCATCATTTGATCCTATAACTGTTGCTTCCATGAGCACGGAGAAAAATAAGAATTCCAGAATACTTAATTATGCTCAGGTGGAATCAATACAAGAATCAAGAGACAATTCTGAGAACAGAACAAGGAAATATTGAATGGTTTAAAATCAGGAAAAGTCTGCATTAGAGCTGTACCTCTCAATCTGTATGCTTAGGAGTTAATCAGAGAAGTTGGGTTATGTGAAGAAGAAAGTGTTCTCAGGATTGAAGGAAGGTTCATTAACCACCTTCAATATGCAGATGAAACAACCAAGCTTGACAAGAGTGAGAAAGGCTTGAAGCACTTGCTAATAAAGATCAAGCATTGAAGCCTTCATTTAGATAATAACGTAATGCAAAAAAAAAAAAAAAAACCCAAATCTTCATAAATGAACCAACAGGTAACATCATACTAAACTAAAGTTTGGAGTTGTCTGTGATGCCCTTTTGCGTGGATCAGCAACCATTGCTCATGGAAAGAGCAGTCAAGAAATCAAAGGGTGCGGTGCATTGAGTAAATCGCTGCCCAAGACTTCTTTAGAGGGTCGAGTTTTGAAACGCAAGGATGCCACTCTGAGGACTGATTGCCTCACATGCATGAGAAAATTCTCCATCAAATAAGGACATTCAGTTTGGAAAACTCAGTATCAAACCGTTAATACCTATCACTCCTAAAGAAATCTTAGATTCTAATATAAAAATCTTTAGTTTGGTCCCTCAAATTTACATCTTCCTTTATAATTTACAAATCCATAAAATAACCTTGAATAAATGATTATATGTACAAAAAGAAGAATAAGGACATTCAGTTTAAAGACTGAAGAACAATCAATCCATTTGAATTATGCTTCTGTCTAAGAATATTGAAAGGCCCAAAGGCTGCCAAAAGAACTAATAAATCATTCTTAAAAGAGGTTCAGCCATAATGTTCCTTAGTAACAAGAATGGAGCAAAGAATACTTTGTCTCACATACTTTGGACATGTGATCAGGAGAGACCAATCACTGGGAAAGGACATCAGGCTGGGTAAAGAAGAAAGACAGCAAAGAGGGAACAAAATGGACTTTCTCAGTGGCTGCAACAATGTGTTCAAACATGACAACTGTGAGGGAGTGCGGGGACAAGTAGTGTCCGACCCATTGTACATAAGGTCATTATGGGTCACAACGGAGTCCACAGAACCTAAAACCACGCTCATTTAAACATCTTAACCCCCAATATTAACTCTGCAGAAGGAATAAACCCTGAGCAGGCATAGCCACCTGCACCCAGGGGTACTTCCACAGGTTCTATCATGACTCCAGCTTCAGGAGGAGGAGCTCCCCAGGCACATGACAACATGGTGACTTACCTTAGGCCGAGTATCCACGACATAAATGAAGTTGCTTCCTGGATTGGCCTTTCTGATGGCCTGAAGCATCTGCTCATCCTCCAGGCAGCGGGCACTGAAGCCGGACAGAGGCTGGCTGCTCCGGCAGATGGAGGCCTGATAGAGAGACAGGGCAATTGCACAGTCAGGCAGCAGGACTGGAGACTGGAGACTCTCTAAGCATAACAAATGAACCAAGACCCCCTCGGTTTCCTGACACCTCACCCCCATTTATGAATACATCATGATCCCACCTTCTAGAAATAAATGTTTGCTTATTGTTAGTGCAGACCAAAGACAACACAGTACGGGCAAACAGTGCTCAGGTCTCTCTGTGTGAGTAATTAGAAAAATGTGAGGGTATTTAAATAGAATCCAAATGAGAAGTGACTTTTCTTTCTTTTCCATTGATATTATTTCATTTTCCCGTTAAAGATAGAACTATAGGGGCAGGTGGATAAAAAAAAGATAGAAATATAAACTACAGTACTCTTCTAAAACTTTTCAATACTATCAAATCCAGAGTTTAGGAAACACACACACACTGAATGCTTTTCTTTTATTTTTACTAGTGCATTTAAAATGATCAAGAATAATGAAAACATTTCAATTATAAACTAAAAATATTCACTTTGATGCAATCAAGTGGCTAGGTTAGGTATTTGAAAACAAGTTGTCACATTTTTGTGTGCATATCATTTCTGGAATCAGTCTGCCATCTGTTCTACAGCCTCACTATCCTGCAATTTTGACTCAGTAGTTTAGACAGTCACAAACTGTCTGCCAGGACAGGCTTGTTGCTATGATGCTAGATGAGTGTCAGGGTAGCTTCCCCCAAAAGAAGAGGGAAGAGCAGCAGGAACAGAAGGACATGGAATGTGCAGCTAATTGCCTATTTGGCCAATAGCTGCCTTCTTTTCCACAAGAACAAAAGAACTGGGTGGTACACAACGATCATTAGTGAACACTTCGAGCAAAGATCCTATGGAACAACCTTGATCTAAAGGGGGAAAATAAAGAAAGTGAAGAGTAACAGATGGGGAAGGCAGAAATTGCTATTCCTTCAGCTGTGCATCGGGCAGCTGTGCGTCAAAACTGACCCACAACAACCAGGCCATCTGTGTCACACCATCTGAAATGATGATGCAGGCTTCCAGCTGCCCTTCCGAGTCCCACTGCCTCACATTAGCCAGTGAACAACACCAGGTTTTCTACTCCTGTGAAGCGAGAACCCCCAGGGGCAGTTCCTCCCTGTGGCTAGGAGTCGGCATCCACTCCAACCATGTCTGTTAGGTTGGAGCGTGGAATGCTCACCAAAGTAGCTGTGGTGGCACTGTGGGGTACACACTGGGCTGACGCTAGCACCAGGCTGCTGGTACAAACCGGTCAGCTGCTCCCAGAGAGAAAGACAGGGCGTTCTGCTCCCTCCCATAAAGATTTAACAGACTCAGACACCTGCCAGGTCACTGTGAGTCAGAATCCACATGATGGAGATTTCTCGAGCTCCACCTGCAACATGAATCATGCTATCTCATCATCAGAATCTGAATGTCTCTTTGAGTGGGGAGTGGTATTTTAACCCTCAAATGTGGTATTCTTACGCAAAAGCAGCATAGGAATGCTGGATAGGAATGCTGATTCTAAAGTGCCTAATATCACAAGAGGGGAGAAAGACCAGGAAAGTTTTGAAATGTTTAAGTCTCCTTTTTATCAAGGAGCTCTTGTCTAATGGGTGGGTTTTTTTGTTTGTTTGTTTGTTTGTTTTCTTTGGGCATCACTGCCCACTGGTGGTGAGAGTAGGAGGCCCAGTCTTTGCTCCTGTGGAGCTGGAATTGAACCTCCATTCCAGTGGGCTGCAGTCCCGCACACAACCACTACGCCACCGGAGCTAAGCCCTAATGGGTAGGTTTTGATGAACAATTGCCCTATGCCCCAGGGGGGAAGATTGCCATTGTTTTTCTGTTTTGTTTGTGCATGTATGTTTTATTGTTGTTTGGTTGGTTTGGGAGTGGTTTGCTTTTTATTTTATTTCTTCTGTGTTTGTCATAATAAAATCACTAAAATTAAACTAGAGAACTTCATACTCCATGGACAAGCAGAAGGATTTTGAGCTCCCACTTAATTCTAGCCCCAATCCAAGAACAGTTCATTCTTTAAAATGTATATACATAATATTTTATTGACATTTTACTCATTCTAATATACCCCTTCCCCTCCCACACAGCTTTATCATTCAATCCTATCAGGTTATGCAACCATCAATACAATCAACCCCCCTCTCCACTCCCCGCGCATCTCGGAACCTTCACTCCTTTCACTGTCTTCAAGGGGTCATATCTCTTGACAGCCATGTTCTGAGCTATCTTCAATGCACAAATGAACATGATTAATGATATAGTACATAAAAACCTTAATTGTAAGGTGGGGGGGGGATCTTAAAGAACTAGAGGATAGTTATATGGTTCATCAGTGCCATACCACACTCTGAATTTATCCTCCATTCTAGGTGGTCTCTCAACTGTCTTGCTGATGGACTCTGGGTCTCCACTACTCGACTCTCCTTCATAATGCTTTGGCTGCATCTTTTTTGAACTTCTGACCCTTCTTCCTTTCGACACCTCACAATCACTCAGGCTGGTATGCTGCTGCCATGTGGGCTTTCTTGCTCCTCTGCAAGTTGGCTGCTTTTTAACTACACGCTTTTAAGATCCCGGACAGTGTAACTTTTGATAGCCGGGAAGCATTGGTTTTCTTCACTTTGCTATTGTGCCCATTTGTCTTCAGCAATTGTGTCCGGAAGGTGGGAACACCAACTTATTTGTACTGAGGTAAGATTTAAGTAGAGGTCCAAAGCTCATCTACTTCCTTGCTGCATTCATATATGTGTATGTATGTGTGTGTGTATGTATGTATATACACACATACATATATATGTGTTTTTCATATATATATGTTTTCCCCCAGCGTTCCCCCCCTCCCACCCCACTATTACGTTTGCCATTAGTTTACCTCTCAGTAATTCCTCTCAGAAACAATTCTATTGATCGACAGGACCAAAAAAGCTACACACGCCTTGTGGTCCACTTTAGAACACTTACTAAGAACAATTAGTTCTGATAATATGGCCATGCTTGACACTTGCCTTCATGAAGAAACCACTGAAGATAAAAGGCGCCTCAGCAGAGTGTAGTGAAGAAAGCAGATGGTGCCTGCCTATCAGAATAGTGTCTGGAGTCATAAAGGTCTGAATTCAAATAGGCAGCAGCTAAGTGAGGCATCAACTATCACATGAGCCCGTATGATCCGAAGGTGACAATGACAAAAATCCAAATATGATGAGGACAAGGTATCAGCTTTACTATCAAACAAAGTTTGTTGTAAACTTGATAATGGTGGACCAAACTACAATATAATATGATACTTAGGTAACTGATATCCTTCTTGACCCAACCTGAATTCATGCTATGCTTAAATATTTCTCTCTTGTTCTATGACAGAAATTTCTTCTCTGGCTTAAAAAGTATTGCTGGTGATCTTTTCTTTCTTACTCTTTATTTTTGTTTTTAATCTTTATATCATTATCTCATTTGTTTCTATTGTTTTTACTTTTATTGTTACTATTGGGTTTGCCAGTTTGTAAAGCCCAGGGGCAGTTCTACTCCCATCCTAGAGGATCACTGTGCATCAGAACCAACCTGATGGAAATAGCTCAAGCCCCACCTGTCACACAAATCATGTTATCTCATCATCAGAACCTGAAGTCTCTCTGACAATGTTCAGTGGGGTGTGGTTTTTTATTCTGAAAAGTGGTATTCTTACCCAGAAGTAGCATTTCTGTTAGGACAGGAATATTGAGTCTAAAATACCTAAAATTACAAAGAGGTAGAAAGCAATATCAGGAAAGTTTGGAGACTGGATGCACAGAGAAAGAGTAACTGATGCAATGGTTTATCAGGAAGGTGGCATGGGGAGGATGGGGGGAATTAGGAAGCAAACAAGAAATGCAGGAGCAGGGAGTGAACACTAGAACAGATTGTGATGATGTATATCCAGATCTTTGAAAAAGCAATTTAAATGTGAGAGTGCATGAGGCATGAATTTTTCTTTTTTAGAGATGTGAATTTTATATTAATAAAACATGAACACACACAAAAACATGAATACAAAAAAACAATGATAGCACAAAAAACTGCTTGATATTTCATATGTGTTCCATTTAAACATAGAAACACACAGTAGTAGTACTTCTTGTTATAAAAAGGCTTCATTACATATATAATTAACGGTGGTAATTACATAATCTCCTGTCAACTTGAGCAAAAGGGTGGAGTTGAGCCTGTGAATTAGGTCACAGCTTGTTGACCTCATTGGAGGTGTGATGGAGAAAAATAGCTTATTGGAGGCCAGAGCTACCCTCTCTGCCTTCCCTGTCCTGTTGTGGAGACACTCCGAGAGCTGGAGGAGACACAAGGAGACCCATGGCAGTATTGTGATGCCTCCACTGCCACTGGATCCAATGGCCTATAATCTTCCTGCATTCAGCATCATGGCATGTGCTGCATGAGTCTGAAGAGAACTTTGGGCTTCTGGGCTAATACTGAACTTTGGCCTTGATCTGGACTGAGCTGGGATGTTTTCTTAATATACCATTACTCTTGATATAAAACTCACTTACACACATATGAGTATCTCTGAATTTGTTTCTCTACTCAACCGAGCCTAACACATTAACCTTGATCTTACGTTCTAGATATTGTTATAAAGCAAAATCTCACTATAGAGTCCATTCTGATTTAGCCACACTGTGTAGGGTTTCTGAGACGGGAGCAGACAGCTTCATCATCCTCTGGAGTAGCTGCTGGTGGGTGGATTCCCTGACTTTGCTAGTAACAGTCTGACACCTAACACACAGCACAGCCCAACCAACCCAAACTCTGCCATCAGTAGTTCTGATGCATAGCAACCCTGTAGGACAGGACAAAACTGCCCTGATGTGTTCCTCAGACTTTAAAAGATCTTTATGGGAGTAGAAAGCCTTGCCTTTCTCCCTCTAAGAGGCTGGTGGGTTCAAACTGCTGACCTTGTGGTTAGCAGTCCAGCGTGTAGCTGCAACGCCACCCAGGGGGCCAGGGGTCCTTAAAAATACAAAAATGATCATTATCCTAGTGCATTAGCAATATTATCTCAGGGGTAGGGGGTAGGACAGACAGTGATTATGCATACAAATATGTCCTTAGAGTAACCAAGTTATTTAACAACTCTTAGATCATTTATATTTTGCAAGGAGAAGTATAAGTCAAATAGAATCTCCTTTAAGCTCTTAAATATCGAAAAGAACCTCCCTTGAACTATGATTTCTGTGTGAGCTTCCTTTGGAGCCCACAGGTAAAAGACCTCCTCAATAGAGCAAGTATGGAGAGATGAGGGCTTGAGCTCAGAATGGGAAGAAGTTGGCTTTTGGGATATACTTGTTAAAAATTCTACCCTTTTATGAGGCACTACACATTTTCCCTTTATAATACACTATTAAAAACTACCTTTTTTTCCAGACTATGAAAATAGAAATGAAAAAATATATAAGTAGAATAGGTAGTGTTTACTTTTTAATTACAAGTTAGCCCCACCCCTGGAACAGTTAAAGAGCACCCCTTCTTTCCTTTCTCCATTTGTCCCTCTTATGTCTTGTAATAGGTAAGTTCTCTAGAGACACAAAACCAGGAGAGAATGTGTGTGTGTGTGTGTGTGTGTGTGTGTGGAGAGAGAGAGAGAGAGAAGAGAGAGAGAGAGGAAGAGAGAGAGATTTATATAGCGAGAAAAAATATAGTTCACATAGAAGTACAGAGGGTTCGGTTGTCCTTCAACTCATGCTGGGTCCAAGGTCAAGGAAGTAGACAGTGAAGTCCTCCAGCAAGCAAGCCAAGTAAGTGTGCCCACAGGCAGCAAACAGCAGGGTGGGTCACCAATAGCCAGTAGCTCACTGCAGGGGTGGGATAGCAAGTGCAGGCAGTGTAAGGCAGCAGAATCCACCGGCTTCAAGCTCTAGCACACAATCCACAGGCTGGGTTGGCCCACAGGTAGTGTAGCTCCCAGGTAGAGACAGAGAATTAGTTAAAGCAGCAACATACTCCAGCACACTCCAATCACCAGAGGGGGTGGTGGGAGCCTCACAGAGCTATTTATCCCTTTGCCTTCAATAAAACTGTGACCTGATTAATCCTACATGTTTCTACTGGCCAGGTTGACAAAATAAACATAACTATCACATGTCTACATCGACTAATGCTACAAACAACAGAGATTCAATGACAGTCTCACTTTCGTGTATATAATTGTGAGATTCTGGATCACTATTCCATTCATGCCACTGTCACTGAATCAATTTCAACATATAGTGACCCTAGAACTGTGAAGGAGGCATTGGGCTGCTAGGAAGCTCACTGGTTCAACCTCACCAGCTATTCTGCAAGAGAAAAATGAGGCTATCTTTTCCCTAAAGAAATAGTCTCAGAAACCTTATATTTAGAGTTATTAGAATCAATTGATGACAGAGGGCTTACTGGTTTATTCCTTTCATTGTAAAAAAAAAAAAGGAAATTCACATCTTGCTCTCTCTATAGTCTTACTCTAAATTCTGTATAGTTTGAAATATATTTTAAGTTAAATAATACAAGACATCACTAAAATGCCTATTTTCTTTAGACCTCATTTAAAGAAGAGACTCAGATCAGTGAGTATAGTTAAAGACAAAACAAAGATATCTTTTCAATTAAAGAACTTGCTTTGCTAAGTGAATGTTCTCCTTCAAGGTGGGCAAAACTGAAGGCTAGACACCTACTGGTGAAATTGGCATTGCTCAAAATAGTTTAAGGGCCTTCTCCTAGAATTTGATTCAGACAGTGCTCGACCTGCTACCTGTGGGTACATAAATGCACACACACACTCTGTCTGAATTGTCCATAACGTCCCTTAACTTGGAATTCAAAACTGTCTTGTCTTCTTTGAAAACCCAAGTCTTCATCGGACTAGAAGCACATGACCTCTAAAGTGGGTGGTAAAGGCCATCCTTGTCTTCCAAAATTTGCTTTTTCTTTCTTCCACAGAAACAAAGGGCCTTGTTTACATGGCTAACTGTAGTCATAAGCCATTGCGTTTATGACTATGTTTGAGCCCCATTGTGGTGGCCAGTACATCTATCCATCTTGTTAAGAGTCTTACTTTTTTCGATGAACCTCTACTTTACCAAGCATGCTTTTCTTTTCCAGGAAACTCTAGGGGGCAGCATCTCTACTCTGGTCTCTAAGGTCATAATGAGTGGCAATCCACTTGATGGCAATGGGTTTGGGTAGGTTGGTTGGTTTTTCAGTCATTGGCTAGGAGTATAGAAGTGATACTGTGTGCAAGTTGCCCCTTGCAGCGTGTGAATGATGACAAACTAGCAATAATAGAGCAAGAAGGGAGCATGAGCTTGGATCTTCACCGGCTGCATGAAGCCAAGCCAGGGTCCCAGGCTTGGATGACTCACCTTTACTTGATCTTCTGTGTGAACGAAAGCAAAGTTCTATGTGGCATAAGCCACAGTTTATTAAGTGCTCTAGTCATTGCTGGCAAACCTAAGTCTAACTTCTACAAATAACATTTAACGGGAAAGTCATTCTCCAAAAACAAAGATTTCTTCTGCTGAGACTACTCAACAGAATGTGCCATGTTAAAGAGAAAGAGAAAAGAATGACCTGTGGATTATGGGAACTTCTCTCAAACAGACGATTCAAAAGACCTCTGGGTTGGCGGAGCTGTTTGAATAAGCCTAGGGCCTCCCAAAGGAACTGCTGGGAAGAGGAAGGGATCACTTGATGATAAAATTTAGGTATTTAAAAAAAAAAAACAAATGACCCCATTAGTGCATTGTCGAGCATGGTAAGTCAACATCTACATGGGAAAAGACTTTGAGCGGGGCTCAAAGGCGGGGCTTTGTCGCACCATACCCACAATCTCCACACGCCTTTCAGAAGAAGTCCACTGAATGTGTTTCCGCACACGGCAGACGGCAGCTGGAAAAGGCCTGCGTGTGATAAAACAAGCAAAGCCTCGCATGAAACAAAAGCATGCCTTGAGACTTACGTGGTTATCTTTGTAGTAGTAAGAAAGGGCAGGAAATCGCCGTCTACTCCGGAATTTGGAACTCCCCACGATGATGTGTGCCGTGGCCGACTTAGGAACATACAGTTCAGTAGGGTATGAGTCACAAACCTGTCACAGAAATACAAGAGGTCTTTAAGGCCACCTTGTGATGCAAGATCAAGGACTGCCACCAGAAATGCCATGAACTGTCTCTCTAGATGACTCCTGGACGTTTACTTAACCTCATCACAAAATGGCCTTTTTCCCTGAAACCAGAGGAAAGGCATGGTAGCTGATGCTATGAAGGAAATCAAGACACGTTTAGTCTGCTTCACTAGCCATTCTTGCCAAGGTAGAGGCAGTGACAATTACGCATTTGCTTCATCGGGGGTGGGGGTGGGGTACAACTGCACTTCGTACTACCTCAGTTGAGAAAACATCAGTCGCCTACACACCAGTGGAGAGCTCCTGGTCCTGGCCCATACGGAGCAAGGGCATTCCAGCCTTGGAGCCTTCGTCAAGCCCGGGCTCTCGCTCAGCACACTCCTCTGTCCTCGTTATCCAGTGCAGCTATAACAGAACTACCCAAGGGCATGGCGTAATGAACAGAAATTTATCTTCCCACAGCATAGGAGGCTAGAAGTGCACACTCACGGAGTGCTAATGCTGGAGGAGACACTGTTTTCTCTTTCTGCACTCTGGAGAAAGTTCCTGGTCTTTTCTGAGTGTCTGGTGCTGGACAATCCTCAGGTGTCTGACCATATCTCACCCCCACCTCTGCTTCTCTGATCTGCTCCTGTTCTCTTCTTAAGAGACCATCCCAAAACACCCCCCACAGTAATTGTACCTCACTAATGCAGCAGAAAACGCATTCCCAAATGGGATTAGATCCACACTGGACAAACCTCAACCCAAATTCACCGCCATTCACTATATAGGACATAGGAGAGCTACCTCACAGGGTCTCTGGGGCTTTAAATCTTCCTAAGAGTAGACAGCCTCATTATTCTCTTGAGGAGTAGCTGGTGGATTTGGACTGCTGACCTTGTGGTTAGCATCCAAACTGTGGCCCACCACGCTACTACGGCTCCTTAACCACAGGTATATTTTGAAAGGGACAATTCAATCTGTAATAATTCCCCTGTGTCTTCCACATATAACCCATTCCTCAAGGCCCCATCCAAGCTCTTTCTCCTCCAGAAAGCAACCTCTGATCTTTAAGCTCAAGCAGTTTTCTAGATCTGGTTTACTAAAACCCAGAACACTGTGCCATTGAGTTGATTCTGACTTGTAGCAGCTACGAAGGACAGAATAGCAGTACCTCCTGCAGTTTCTGGGGCTGTAAACTTTTATGAAACCAAACTGTGACACTGATATCCTGATGAACTGCTGGTGGGTTCAAACCATGAACCTTTTCTGTTAATGGTCAAGCACATAACCAGGGCTCCTTGTTTTCATGGCCACACTGCGTGGATTACCACATGGAATCTCTAGTAGGAATCTCGTATCATAACACGATCTTGTGATATAGAATGAAAAATCAGGGGTTTTGAACCCAGTCCTAGGTTGCTAAGTGTATGACATGAGGGTCCTGAACTACACTGAGTGTTTTGGTTTCTGAATCTTTACAACGGATACTGTTTTTGCTATTGGATGTCATTGACTCAGTTCCTTGCCATCCTCTGTATATTTGAGCCTATTATAATCACCACAATACATCTCATTGAAGGGCTTCCTCTTTTTCAATGACCCTATGCTTTACCAAGCATGATGTCCTTCTCCAGGGACTAGCGCTTTCTGATAATACTGCCCGACGCGAGAGACAAATTCTCATCATTCTTGCTTCTAAAGCATTCTGTCTATATTTCTTCCAACACAGATTTTTTTCACATTGTTTTGGGCCACAAAGTCAGTCATTTGAGACCACCCACCACTCAGAAGGAGAAAGATGAGGCTTTCTATTCCCATATAGATTAATGAAACCCACAGGTGTAATTCTATCTTGTCCTTCACATTCAAAATGAGTCAGAATCAACTTGATTGAAGTTTCACTTTTCTGGTAGAACACAGTATATTTAATATTCTTCTCCAACACTGTCATTCAAATGCTTATTTGAGCTTTCTTTTTTACTGTCTATTTGCATATGCACACGAGGTAACTGAAAACACCCTTACTTGTGCCAGGCCCACTTTAGTCATCAAAGTGACATTTTGCACATTTTTGCAAGATTTTAAAGGCAGGGCTGAGGCCCGGTGGCGTACTGGTTGTACGCGGGACTGCGGCCCACTGGGACGGAGGTTCAGTTCCAGCAGTGGGGCTGGGCCTCCGACTCCCACAACCGGAGAGCAGTGATGCCCCCCCCCCCCCCCCCCCCCCCCGCCGAAAAAAAAAAGAATTTAAAGGTATTCACAAATTTGCCAAACGCAGTATATTACCTGATTTCTTTTTTATAAATCATTTTATTGGGGGCTCATACAACTCTTATTGTGATCAACACATATGTCCGTACAGCAGACCATATTTGTACATTTGTTGCCATCATCATTCTCAAAAAAAAATCCTTCTTCTACTTAGGCCCTTGGTATCAGCTCCTCATACTTCTCCCTCCCCACTCTCCTCCCTCAAGAATCCTTAATAACCTACAAATTATCATTATTTTGTCATATCACACACCCACTTCCCTGTTGTCCATACCCCACATTATTTGATTTCTTACTGGCTACTTCCATGGGTGTTGAGTGGAGAACCAAGTAAAATGAATTTTTTGGCAGTTTCAATATTCTTTCTGTCATGATATTGCTTGTGGATCCAGTTGTGAGGGTTTTATGTTGAGATGTAGTCCATACCGATGGCTGTAGTTTTTTTTCTTTTTATAAATCTTCACTATTGAAGTCCTGGTTATTTTCAGCAAGCAAAATTATGTGTAATATTCACATTGCAAGTTATTAATGAGTTTTCCTCCAATCCTGTTGGCCAGTTATTCTTCACATAGTCTAACTTCTCAGAATAGTTACTCAGCATACAAATGGAAGAAGTTCTGGGGAAAGTGTGCTTGGCCACATGCACTTTTCCTATTTTAAACCATTCAACATCCCCTTTTTCTGTTTGAACAACTGTCTCTTAGTCTATGTCCAGTTTCTGCATGAGCCCAGTTATATGTGTTAGAATTCCCGTTCTTTGAAATGTTACCCATAATTCTTTATGATTCACACACTGGAACACATTTGCATAGTCATTAGAACACAGATAAACATGCTGGTATGCTCTGCTTTCCAAACATCACATAAACTGGTATCCCAGCAGTACTTTCTCCCATATAAATGCATAAAGTCAGTTAATATTCATGACAAAAAACTTTATCAGCCATTTGATGTCTGAAAGAAATATCGATAGTGATAGTTGATGTTGGTAGTTGATGTTGCTGGCGCTCAACCCATATTTTGCCTTGACATAAGTCAATGCAGCTTTTTTAGTGTGAGACTGTTCGCTGGTTTTGGCAAGTCATTGCCCATTTCCTGAAAGTCAGGCATCTTCCTCAGTAGATCTAGAAAGTCTTCAAGTTCCTGTAGCAAACATGGAAATGCTGTATCTGCATGTCCTGTGTCCATCCCAGCCTACCCTCTGGAAGGTGGGATAGAAGGGAATCAGTGAAAAACGGCCACATGAAAGACTAAAACCTCCAGAGTTCATAGAGATCTTTCTACTATTACCTACCTCCACTGGAACTTGTTATAAGATGGACGAAGAACATCGAGTTGGGGATACAAGGGTCACAAAGTAATAGTTACCCAGTCGACATGTACTTTTAAGATCTCTCCAAAGACACCTTGGAAAAAAAATTTACCAGGGAGTGTTCTGTGGCCCTGGATACTGAAACTGGAAGGAATTCTCAAACCATGAACAGGTGGCTCAACTGAACCGGACCTAGTGGGAATTTTACTGGAATTGCTACTACAAGACACTGCCTTTCCTTCCCCATACACACTTGGTACCTGAAACTCCCTAAGGTCAGACCCTGGACATGTCTTCACAGACCTCCTTGTCAGCGATTCAAGAGACATGACGACAGAGTCACTGCACCAAGCTTATTCCATTTTCTTACAATAATATCTTTGTAGGGAAATATGTAGACCTTCAGCAGATTGGGGAACCCCTACTTTCTTGACACAATAAACACTTAGGAATTGCAAAATTATTCATGTGTAAGTGAAGTACAAACGGATCATGGCTGACATTTCTCAACATGCTAATTGCAGATAGCACCTAAAGTAGTAAGTAAGTGAGCTAGAGAGCTTGGAGGTCCTTTCAGGACCTCTCAAGGCCAAGGTTGCCCAGCTTGACCAGATCATGTCCCTTTCCTGACTGAGAGAGAAGATAAACACCCAGAGTCCATTGGATCTGTTCTTCGTGACCTCATCCTTCTTAAGGGCCGTATTCAGTCCTCATGTGCGGCCTTCCTCCTTCACAAGAAGAGCAGGAAGAGAGGGTCTGGCTCTGTAAGAGGGCCAGGGCTCCTACTCCCCACGAAGTAGGAAACAGTCCATCTTCCTAGCTTGACAAAAGCAAGGAGCAAGAACCCAACAGCATGAGCCAAGTCAACAGTGGTCTGGCTTACACCGCCTGCCAGGGCCTCCCCCTAGAAACCCGACACTAACTGCAAGACTCAGGGAGCTGGGTTTAGGAGAAGAGACTTCATGGGGTCAGAGAAAGAATATAGGAGATTCTGATAAGCACTGATGGGGGTACTTTTTAAAAGAAGCAAAACAAAAAATCCTTGGATAAGAGAGAGAGAGCGTGAGATCGACCCATGGTGCCATTTGATTCAGATTTCCAGACACAACTGAAAAAACATAAATGCATCCTGCTTCCTTCAAAGTAGACAGAACCCTTAAGTGGAAATCACATTCACAGTCCCACACAGCGTGCGCTGCTGTCACTTTTGCAATAAGTACAGACAGTTGCTGTCAAAATTCTGACAATGAGTAATGTAGTGCAATTTATGCCACCTAATTGTGCAACTCCTCTATAAACCTCTTCAAATGTAGTCTGGTTTAGAAAATTCTAAAAGAAAATTCTGAGCACTTCAGGAAACTGGGAATTGCTTTTCTTTTCATTTTCCTTTACATTGAAGCTGTCCTAGTCAACAAAAAATGGATCAGTAAGTTAATTATGCCTGTGTAATTTTTAACTAATAAAAAAACCCAGATTCTCTTAACCTTCATTAAATGAATTTGCCTCTTTGGAGTGATACATATCTTGGGTTTGACACTGCAAAGGAAATTTACTCCAGTAGGTCATTCAACAAGCTTCTACTGAATAGCACTCGGTGCCAGGTATAATGCTAGTGCTACAACAGAAATGAACAACACACAGAAATTATTAACATAGAGTTACTCGCTTTGATGACTGCATATTCAAAGGGAAACTGATCTTTCTTTACTGGATATAACCCCCTAAAAGTGTTTACCATGGCAGAACAATTTCTATCTGAGATGTTATCCAAGTAATCTTAATCACCCCTCTGCATTACAGCGGATCTATCATTCAATTGGTTCCAGGTGGGATGAATGGTTTGCACTTAGCTAACTGGAAAGTAGACAGTTCAAAGTCACCCAGCAAAATGTTGTGGAGAAAAGGCCCAATCATTTACTTCTATAAAAATATAGCCATTAAATGGAATGATTCTACTATAAACACCCAGAGTCACCAAGAGTCAGAATCAACAACTTTTTTTTTTCTTGGTTAATCACTGAATTGTGCATTTTGGGTGTTTGCTGTCAAGGACCAAGATAGGATGAAGTATAACATCAATAAAATAGTGCATAAAATACATGATACTTAAGTAAATAAGCATACAGAAAGGAATCACCAGTTGGGATTATATTTAAAACTTTATTCCAAGAAAAAAGATATTAAAACTTTAAGATAATAAAGAATGGTGATTATTTAATTTAAATAAGCACAGGTTCAAGGGTAAGGCACTAAAGGAAATCCCAGCTTGGAGAGCTAGATTACCTTTAGCAAGCATCGCATAAAAAGGGATGATAAAAATAAGGACAGAGATGATGACAGCAGAAACCAGGCTAGCCCATGAAAGATGGGAATGGTGGAGCTGGCCTCGGAGTCTCCAGTTTGCACTCTGCCATGCTTTCTGCCATGTACAACAACACTTTCTTCTCCACTGGGTGCCACTCTGCCCATCTCCCTCCAAGAACTTAGAAAGAAAAAAACAAAAACTCTTGGGGGAAAGGAAGGGAAAATACAAATGTTTTGATCTGAGGTTAAAAAAACAGAAGACATGGCTGATGCCCTAACTTTCTCAAAGCAGGAAAAGTCAAAACTTTTTCAAAAGAACAAAAATTTTATTATATTTCTAAGTCAGTGACAAATAGGGGTGAGTTGTCTCCCTGCAACTCCAGTAATATTTATAGCAGAGAATTCCCCGGGACTTTACCGTTTCAGCATCAACACAATTTGCTGATTGTTCATTTTGTTTGCTGTCTGCTATTTTGGAAAAGACATGTGAAATAACTCATTTTCACAGTCAGGGGGGACGGAGGAGAAGGTGACTGAACATGAATCACACTTGGGTTGCAAGCTCTAGGAGGACATCGTGTCAGAACGAGGAAGAACCTATGTTTCCAAAAACAATATTATTCCACAAGAAGTGGCTGCCCAGTCTCATTTTCTTCTCAGTCAAGGATGTGTCCTATTTAAAAAAAAGAAGAAGAAAAGACATCCAGTTTTTTGTTTTGTTTTGCTTTACTAAACTTGGATTTTCCTCCTTTTCATGTCAAGGCTAAAAATTCCACCTCAAAGGTTGGCTTTCACATGAGAACAAAGTGCTCTGATTACATTAAGGAGATACTTTATTTATTAAGCCAAAGAGATCACCAAAGTCCACTGACAGTGCAGGGCCATGGTTTTTTAAAATTCGAATGCAATGGCAAAGAAGATTAAGTTTCATCAAAGTGTCAAAAAAAAAAAAAACCCTATTGCCATCGAGCTGTCTCTGACTCACTGCCACCCTGCATAAGGTTTCTCAGGCTGTAAACATTCATGAAAGCAGACAACTTCCTCTTTCTCCTGCAGAGCAGCTGATGGGTTTGAACTGCGGTCCTTAGGGTCACTGGCCATAACGTTTGAACTGTTGGTCTTATAGAGACAACTCCATCAGGTCTCCTTCATGAAAGTGCCCATTCTACCAAAAATAACCTCTAAATTTGATGCAATTTCAATAAAAATGCCAAGTTTTCATCAATGCTGATGTACATGAGAAAGCAAAGAGTAAACAAACACCAGAAAGATATTCCTGGAAATGACCTGGCAGGTCTTGACTTGTAGGAGATCAAGGTTTAACATAAAGTTCTAAAGGTAATATTATTAAAAATATAACTATGAAAACTATAAAAAGCTTTTAGCCAATATACCAGTGGAACATAACAGAAAGCTCAGAAATAAAACAGACTCAGAAACATAAAGAGGAGATTCTGAACTACTGAAGAACAACTGCTTGTGATTAGATGGTATAAGGAACACTAGTTTCTATAATACATGTATGTGTATACACGTTTACATATGCATTAAATATATATGTATTGATGTTAGGTACAATCGAGTCAGTTTCAACTCATAGTGACCATATGCACAACAGAATGAAACACTGCCAGGTCCTATACCATCTTCACAATTGTTCTTATGGCTTGAGTCCATTGATGCAGCCACTGTTTCAATCATCCTGTAGATGTCGAAGGTCTTCCTCTCTTTCACTGCCCTGTTACTTTACCCAGCATGACGTCTTTCTCCTGGGACTGGTTTCTCCTGAAACGTCCAAAGGATGTGGGACTAAGTCTTGCTATGTTTGCTTCTAAAGAACATTCTGGCTGATAGTTCTTCCCAGACAGATTTATTGGTGGAGTCCGTGATACTTTCAACATTCTTCACCAGCACCATGATTCAAATGCATCAATTCTTCTTCAGTCTTCTTTTCAATGCTCACCGTTCACATGTACATGAGGCAATTGAAAATACCATAGCCTGTGTGTCTTAGTTCTACAGTAGCATCGTTGCTTTTCACCACTTTAAAGAGGCCTTGTGCATCAAACTTAACCAATGCACTGCTTCCTTTAATCTCTTAACCGCTGCTTTCACGGCATAGCTTGTGGATCCACGTAAGATGAAACCCTAGACAGCTTCAATCTTTTCTCTCTTTACCCTGGTGTTACCTATTGGTCCAGTGTGAAGATTTTGGTCTTCTTTACCCTGAGTTGCAATCCACACTGAAGGATAACACTCTTTGATCTGCATCAGCACGTCTTTCAAGTCCTCCTCACTTTCCACAAGCAAGGTTGTGCCATACGCATATCACAGGTTGTCAATACACCTGTTCACTAGCCCGATGTCACATCCTTCTTCATATAAGCCAGCTTCTATGATTATCTGGTTAGCAGAAGAGTATATAAGTATGGTGAGATGATATAACCCTGACACTCATCCTTCCTGATTTTAGATCACGCAGATGCCCTTGTTCTGTTCACATAACTACCTCTGGATCCATGAACAGGTTCCTCAGGAGCACAGGGTAGTGTGCTGGGATTCTCATTCTTCTGAAGGTCATTCATAATTTATTATGATCTACACATCAAATGCCTTGGCATAATCAGTAAAACACAAGTAAACATCTTTCTAGTATTCTCTGCTAAGATCAGTCTGATGTCAGCAGCAATGATTTCTTTTTTCACATTTTCTTCTATCCAGTCTGAATTTCTGCCACTTCGTCAATGTACTGCTGCAACTATTGTTGGATTATCTTCAAAATTTCACCTGCATGTCATATTAAAGATATTGTTTTATCATTTCGAGTATTCTGTTGGGTCTTTTTTTTGAAATGAGTAGACAGAGTAAACACACACACGGAGTATAGAAAACTATTCATTCACACACATATACTGTGATACCTTGGTGTTGAAAGGCTCCAAGATCAAATTTTTCATCACTGGAACAGCAAAGTTAAAAAAAAATCTACTCAGTGTTCATGACCTTGCTCAATAGTAGAACCCAAAATTTTTCTTGAAAAAGGCTGTCTGGGCAAGAGAGAGTCACATATCCTGTCTCACCTCCAAAACAAAAGGGTGACGCTTCAGTTTAAGCACCACTGTCACCCAAACAACATATAGTACTGTGTTTTAAAACACTCATCACTGTACTTTTTTCCCCCGCTTTATTTGCATAAAATATTCATAACGATGGATCCAAAAAATGACACCAGCAGTAAAGCAAAGAGGAACACTGAGAACCACAATAGAGTTAAAAAAGAAATCATTGTGAAATTTAAATCAGGTAATTGCTTATCTGATTTGGTGGTTGAATACAACATGGCTAAGTAGACATGATCAGTGCTTTGGGCATGGGGGAAATGTGTGTGTCATTGTTAACCACCAAATAAGAAATCCAGAGTAGCAGAAAGAGTGAAAAAATTTCTGTCAATTTGGATAAATCAGAAATAGGTTAACAGTGATAGCATATCCAAGACAGGGACAGGCAAAATGGCAAAAAAAATAAAGTCTCCACAGTGATTTCATTAAGAATGTTGCAGGAGCGAGGCTGAGCAGCCCAAGGGCTTCAAAGCCATGGCTGGTTTGAGAAACTCACAGAGAGAACAGGCAGACCCGGTACAGCGAGGCCGGGGACGGGGCGAGTGCAAATAAAGACGAAGCCAGTTACTTCGAGGCTGAATTTGCTGTATTTGTGGAGGTTGATTGTCTAGTTGCCCAGCAAGTGTTCAACTGCAAGGAAACCAGACTTTCTTGGGGAAAATGTCCCCCAGGACTTTCATTACTAAAGCGAACATGTATTGGCAGGCCCCAAGCCCATGAAAGGGAGGGTCATTCTGGTGTGTGGGAAAGCTAGCAGGGATTCTAAAGGGAAGCCCCTATTAGAGCACCGTTCTGAAAACCCACAGGCTTGTAAACAACAAAACATAATGAAAAATATGCTCATTCTATTCACTGTATTGTGTTGATATTTAATATGCTGTATTTATTGTGCTTGAATGTCTTTGGGGTATTTGCACAATGTAAGGCTGTTAACTTTGTGCTAAAGTCCTAGAAAAAATGAACTTGTACATGTAATTTTGGAGCCTGGGAACCAATTATTTGATTTTCCATTCTTTCTTATGGGAAAAATATGTACAGTTCTCGAACTCTCCGGCATTCAAACATGAATTTGGAATGAATTGAGTTCGACAGTCAATGTAGCATGGTCTGTGTGCATGTATGTGTGTGTGTATATATATAGATATATTCTTCTATAATTCATATGCATACACACATGCACATATAATATTCTGGAAGACTATACCCTAAACACATTAATGATTTAATTTCATTTATCCCCTATAATTTCTAATTTTCACAATAAACATGTAGGACAACAAATATATATAAGAAAAAAGTGATTAAATGTAACAAATGAGAAAACAACCTGAAGAAAATATTCAAAACATGATCATAAGACTTGGATAGAATGGGAATGCGGGTGGGTTTTCCTTTTTTATGTTTTCCCTTCACTCTTCCAAATGTCTGAAAGGCTTTTACACTCTCTCTTTTTTTAAAGTATTTTAGGAAATTAACAGTGAAACAGCACAGATTTGCAAGTCCCTCAGCTTATCTGTGTTTGAAACAGGACTCTTTCTGCCCCTCAGGCTTCCCTCCCTCCCTCCCTTCCTGTAAGTGCAGACACATTTCTCCCTATTTTCTCTAGGGAAGCCTCTTGGTGACCTTGTGTACCAATCAAGAGTTCTACTGAGCACAGAGAGGGGCCAGAGCCAAACTGCCAGCACAGTCTCTCCAACTTCCCCACTAATCACTCACTGTGCTATAAAAAGGCCTGATGGGAGCAGCTCCCCTCCCACCACTGCCATCCCAGCAAGGGTGTGGAAGGGACAGCGCTACGGCTAGCTGAAATCTCAGGATCAAGTGCTCTTGTTCTTGGCACAGAGGGGAAATGTAGCTGTCGGAACCAAAGGTGACTTGGTTGGAATTCCTCACATTTGTACCTGCAAAGAGCAACTGCAAACCAAAGAAGGTAAGACAAATATTATGCAAAGTCATCTGAAATCAGACTCTGTGTGGGCGAGGATCTGGATTTTCACTGAAGGAACTCCACTCACTCTGTAGTCTCTGTTCACATCGCTCAGCTGCCAGTAGTTATTAGGGAGGCCCATCCGCTTATACTCTTCACTGAGGTTGATCAGCATCCAGCCTTGTTCTCTCTCTTCTTTATCGAGTTTAGGGTTGAATGAAAAACAGTACAACTCCTCATATTTCACTGCAAGAGAAGGGCAAAGACAATCAAGTCAACTTAAAGTTGGAACCACATCTCCTCCAAAGCGTTCTGTCTGGGCTGGAGTGTGCAGAGAGGCCAGATCAGCTGGCCCCATCACACCATGGGAGCTCAGGAATACCCCTGACTCAGTGGGATGTCATTTTTTCCCCTCACTTCACTGACAAGACATCTTCAGGTATCTGGGCACAACTTTCAGTGAGCTTCCTACCTCTTAGAATACAGGGCCTCCTATACTTTCTCTCTTATTTTCTTTTAGTTGCTTTAAAAATGAATACATTTCAGAGACCATATAAAATATGTAGCCTGAAACTTAACTCAGAGCCTATATATTCCCTGGACATCAAAATTTCAACTTCCTTATAAAGAAAGACTGTCACAGATGTGAAACCAGGAAGGCTTCAGAGGTACACACAGGCCTGAGGCACGTCTACTCTTTTAATACAAGTGGAATTAAGAAATAAATAAAACGGTTGCGGAAGTTGTGAGATATATTCCATGTTTGCACTGAATAAATTAGAATTTTCAAAAGTACCATATATGATATAACTGGGCCACTCATAAGACAGCTATGTCATTGTTAGATGCCCTTGAGTCAGTTTCCACCGGGGATCGTACATACAACAGAACAGACCACCACCCAGTCCCGCGGCATCCTCGCAATCGTTCTTATGTTTAAGCCCATTGTTGCAGCCTCTGTGTTAGCCCATCTCATGCAGGGCCTTTTTCCTTTTCATTGTGCAACTGTCACAAGCATATGAATCAATTGGAAACACCTTAGCTTGGTCAGGCAAACCTTAGTTCACAGTAACATTTTTGCTCTTCACCACATTAAAGAGGTCTTGTGCAGCAGATTTACCTAATGCAATACTTCCTTTAGTCTTTTGACTGCTACTTCCATGAACATTGACAGCATATCCATGGAAGATGAAATCATTGAAAACGTACATCATTTTTCTGTTTATCATGATTGTGGCAGTCACCTAATCTGGTGTCAATTTGAGGATTAACAGTGTAGGGGTGGAATCTAGGCTGTCAATCTGGAGATAGCCAATGAGACCTCTGTGTGGGCAGGGCCTTCTCCTGCGAGAATTCTAGGAAATCTGGTATTTCCTTTTCGGAAGCAAGAGCCACTCACTCACTCGCTTGGAGACTTTCTCCTGACACCATTCACTGCCTGAGAGACTCAAATGACAAGGCTGACTTCTTGCGAGACATCCCTAAGGAGAAGCCACATGAAGCTACTCTAGTGCCCTGAGCCGGACATGCCACAGGATGCAACCCTGACCTCTGAAGTCGGAGGAGCCCTGGAGACCCCTGCCAGCACTGAGATGTTTACAACGCCACTGAATCCAAAGGCATTCTACCCATCTGGTATGTGATCATCCTGAATTCGGCATCATTGCATGTGCTTCATGAGTCTGAAGATGATTTTATAGACTGTCGTCGGATGGATGGGCTAATATCAGACTTATGGACTTGATCTGGACTGGGCTAGGACATTTTATTCAATGTTCATTTCCTCTTATAAATAAACCTCTCATATATATATATATATATATATATATATATATATATATATATTTGAGTGTCTATGAATTTGTTTCTCTAGTCTACCCAGACTAACACAATGATGTTCCTAATGGTCCATTTTCTTTATATTGAGTTATAATCCAGATTGAAGGCTACAATCCTTGATCTTCATCAGTATGTGCTTCAAGTCCTCCAGACTTTGATGCATAGACCCCGTCCACACATAGAGGGTTGGCAATAAACCTTTCTCCAATCCTGATACCACACTTAATCCACATAATCCATTTTCTCTGATGATTGCTCGGCATATAGATTGACTAAGGATAGTGAGAGGATACAACCCTAATTCACACTTTTCTAATTTTAAACCATACAGGATTGCCTTGTTCTGGTCCCATAATTGCCTCTTGATCCGTGTACAGGTTCCACGTGAGCACAAGGAAATGTTCTGGAATTCACATTTTTTCTCAAGAGTATCCATAGTTTGTTATGATTCACGCAAGAATGTTATAGCATAGTCAATGAAACACAAGTAAACTTATTTCTGGTATTCTCTACTTTTAGCTAAGAGTCATCTCATGTCACTAATGAGATTCCTTGTTCCACATCCCTCTCTGTGCATAGCCTGAACATCAGGAAGCTCCCTGTCAAGGTACTACTACAACCATTGTTGGATCATCTTTAGCCAAAGTTTATTTGCAAGTAATATCAATGATATTATTCTATAATTTGAACAATCTGTTTGGATCATTTTTATCTGAAATGGTAAAGATATGGATATCTTAAAATTCATTGACCAAGCAGTTGTCTTCCAAAGATCCTGGCATAGACAAGTGAGTGCTTCCAGTATTTCATCAGCTTGCTGAAACATTGCAATTGTTCCATCAATTTCTGGAGCCTTGTTTTTGGCTTATGCTTTCAGTGCAGCTTGGACTTCTTCCTTCAGAATCATGGTTCTTACTCATTGTGTTAAACAGGGTTCTTAGAGAAACAAAACCAAATATATATGTGCTTGTGTGTGTATATGTGTGTGTGTGTGTGTATATACACACTCATACACAGTGAGAAGGAATATAACAACTAATTAGTCCACACAGTAGTACAGAGTCCAAGGTCAAGGAATCAGATGGCGGAGTCCTTCCTCAGGCAAGACAAGCAGAGTGTACCCACAAGCAGAAACAGCAGGGTGGGTCAGCAACAATCAGTAACTCAGGAGAATAGCAGAGCAGACTGGAATTCAGAACTCAAGCAATACAAGGTGATAGGATCCACCAGCCTTGAGCTCAAGCCATGTATGCACCAGCACCACGGCAAAGCAGTCCTTGAAGAAGTCTCAAACCCTAGCTACATGATCCATGATCCACGATCCATGGGTTGGCTGGGTCCACAGGTGGTGTCACACGCAGGTTGAGGCACAGTCATCTGACCGATCACCAGAGAGCAAGAGAGCCTTTCAGAGCCCTTAATTTCTTTGCCTGCCAATCAAACAGCGACATTGATATGTGACAAATCCCACATATTTCTGTTGACCAGGTTGGCACAATAGACCTAACTATCATGCTCATACACTATCTCTTGAAACCGCTGAATGTTGACTAGCTCTTTTTGGTACAGTGACCCTGTACATTCTTTCCATCTTATTTTGATTCTTCTTACATTACTCAATATTTTTCCATAGAGTCTTTCAAAGTTGCAACCCAAGGCTTAATTTTTTTCTTGAGTTCTTTCAGTCTATGAGATGCAGAGTATCTATTCTTTTTTGGTTTTCAACCTTTAGATTTTTGCCTATCTATTTTTTTAAATAAAATTTTATTAAATAAATAAACTTTATTATAGTGCCAGCCAATTTCTTTCACTGTCAAGCCTGGAGCAGGGATTGCTTCAGCTTCTCACCCTTCTCTTAGTCTGTGATGACCAAGGTGTGGAGTTACCTGCCGCACTGAACCTTGAAATTCACTGTATCCTTTTTCTTGATCTTGACAGACCTGGCAAGGACAGACCTGTCATCAGACTGTGAGTAGACAGTCCTCGATTTCTTCCATTTTATGAGGTATGGCAACAGACCTGGACTAGCACAACAGATTGCAAGGAGCAAGGAGAGCAGAAGAACAGAATTTCAGAACTGGTCTTCTCCAGCTGCCCTTTGAAATTTTCGCTTCCCCTCTTTGACACCATCCTTTCTTCCATGTGTCTTAGCTATTCTCCTATGATTAAGAGCCAGTTTCAGAGCCCTTCTCTTCTCTTCTCTCCTGGCATTCTCTTTGGTATTTTCTTCCTTTCCTGACCTTCGAATGGCCTTTTGCTCTCATCATGAATGATGGTCTTGATGTCATCCCACAGCTCATCAAGCCGTCTGCATTAGTGTCCAATGAATCATCACATCTCGGGTGGGATAGGCTCAAGTTCATATTTTGTCTTTTGAGGCTTGCTTTCATTTCCGCAAACTTCAATATGAAGTGACATGTGATGGTCAGTGCCACAGTCCATGCTGACTCAAAGACACAGAGTAGAACTTCCTTTGGGAGTTTCCAAGACTGTGACCTTTTATGGAAGCAGAAAGTCCTATATTTCTCCCTGGTGGTTTCTAACTGCAAACTGTGGATCACAGACCACCTTGGAACCACGATGCTGCCAGGACTCCTAATATATCTATAGGACTCATAAAAATGACAACTCCTACTGTCCAACACCCGGGTCATGGGGACATGTTTAAGGATGTATGATGAATGTCCCTCCAGGGAACTCTGTTTGTATGTGTCTCCTTTTATGCATGTGAGACCAGACCCAACAGACCCAGGCTCCTCCCTGCCCCACTTCCTTCCCACAGTAAGACCTAGGGTTCTATTTTCTTGCTCTATTCTTTCCATGTTGAGGAATTTATGTAGGTCAGCACTGCCCAACAGAAATATAATTCAGGTCACAGATGTAGTAGTCATATTATAAATTAAATATCAATGTGGTTGTTTTGGTAACACATACACCAAAATTGTAATAATACAGAGATTAGCCCCTGCATAAGGATGACATGTAAATTCATGACAGAGTTCATATATATATATATATATATATATATATATATATCAACATGGTAAAGTAGCAGGATCCAAGATTAAAAAGCAAAAATCAGATTCCTGTATACTAGCAAAGAAGGCTCCAAAAAAGAAAACTGAGAAATAATAGCATTTATAGTAGCCACACTAAAGATGAAACATTTAAAAATAACCAATCAAACAGCAGACCTGTACAAAGAAAACCACAGATGGCTACTATAAGAAACCAAAGACTTAATATTGTGAAAATGTCAATACTACCCAAAACTAGCTATAAATGCAATGCAATTAAAACCCAAATCCCAACTTCATTTTCTAAAGAAATGTAAAAACTCCCAACTTCATGTGGAGAGAGAGGAAAGATACATGGGACAAGCACAGAATTCCTTAAAAGAAGAACAAAGCCAAAGGGCTCACATGACCCAATCTCAAGATATATGACAAAACCAAGGAAGTCCAAACAGTAATTGATACAATGACAGGTACACAGACCACTAAAACAGAAGAGAAAACTCAGAAGTCAATGCACCCACCTACAGGTAACCAATCTTCAATGAAGGGCCCCCCAAAAGTAATTGGAAAGAGACAGCCACTTCAGCAACTAGTACTGGCAAAATTGGATCTCCATCTTCAGACGAAAGAAACGGAATCCACACCTCACCCCATGCACAAAAATGAATTCAAGATGTACCAGAGTGGTAAGTGTACAGCCCACAACTATAAGGATCACCAGTGAAAAAATAGAGACCAATTCAAGTGTCCTTCTGCAAGACACAGGCATATTACCAAATATAATACAGAAACCATACAGAGGAGAAAACAGATCCCTGGAGCCTACTAAAAATAAGAAACTTAGGCACATCAAAAACTTCAGCCAACGAGTAAAAAAGGGAGCTCTTAGACTGGGAAAAAATCTCCAGCAATGACACAGCAACAGATCACAGATCAGGGACTAATTTCTAAAATCTCTAGAGACCTGTAACACATCAATAGGAAAGAAACTAATAATCTAATTAAAAAGTGGGCCAAAGGCAGGAAGAAACAGTTGGCCAAAAAATGACATTTAAAGACTAACAGACACACAAAAAGGCTCATGATCACTAGCTATCCAGAAGATGCAAAACAAAACGATGATGAGGGACCACCTTACAAGGACGATAACCCAAGTAAAGAACAAAACAGAAAACAACAAGTGCTAGAGAGGGTGCTAAAAGACTGAAATTCTTTTATACACTGCTGGTGGGTTTGTAAACATATACGTCATTGTGGAAAGCAATGACGTTTTAGGCACACCCTAAAACACATGCCAATACAAATCCCATGCAATCAACCAATACCTCTACTGGGTATATTCCAAAGAAGGAAGAGACACAACATGAACAGACATATGCTCTCTCGTGTTCATCACAGCAGAGCCCACAATAAGAAGTTGGAAATAGCTGAAACACTCATCAGCTTAAGAATGGATAAAGATACTCTGGCACCTACACATAATGGAACACTATGCATCCCTAAAACACAGTGATGAAACCAAACAGCACCTCATAGTGTGGATGGACCTAGAGTCCCTTAGGGTAAGCAAAGTTATCAAAAGGACAAGTATTGTTTGAGAACACTACTGTAAGGGCAGGGGCAGGCATCTCTTCTCGGGTCATGTGATCTTCTGTCTACTAAGCAAAGAGGAATTGTGCCTGTGGGGTTCATGCTCCATATACTACTCTCTTTATCTGTTAAAACCACTTTGTCAGAGGATACCTCACCTCTGCTGGGTCAGTTCTTAGGGTGAAGGGAAGGAGAGAGAGAGAGAGAGAGAGAGAGAGAGAGAGAGAGAGAGAGAGAGAGAGAGAGAGAGAACCAAACAGTTCCTGCTGTTACATCCTTTCAGAGTCCGCTCATATCAACAGACCCTCCTTGAAGGGTCAGTAAAGGTCAGGGGTGGGTGCAGGCATGTCTGTCTCAAAGTAGACGATTTCACTTCTGTTGGTGAGTGAACTAGAAAGGGGCAACCTGCCATTGGGAAAATTACTTTACTGATGTAGACTCCAATGGGAGAACACAGCCTTTATTATGATCTAATTAGGCACTTTTAAAAAAGTTTCTATACAGGTTACACACTATAGGAAACTAGTGCTTTAGAAATATGGGATTTGAAAACCCCACTAAGTGAACTAGACTTTACCTTGAATGTACCTATATTAAAAGACACTGAAATACTTGCTAGGTTGAAGGTTGAAACTTCCTACTATGGAATGGACTGCTAAACCAAGGTCGTGATTTAGTCTTTGGTTCTACTCTCTTCGTTGGAGGATACTCAATACTGTATAGTCAGAATGCTCCATGGTTCCAAAAATGGTGACACTTCAGCTCCCATACTTTGGAAACCTTACATGTTATCAAGAGAGACCAGTCCTTTGAGGAGGAACTCATGCTTGGCAAAGTGGCGAAGCCATGGAAAGGAGGAAGGAGCTCGATGAGATGGACTGCCGCAGTGCAACGGTGAGCTCAAACATGAGAACAATTGTGAGGATGACAGAGTTCTACTGTACTAGGCCTCTGAGTTGGAAGCAACCCGACAGCACTTGACAACAGCAACAATGAGAATCGGTAAAACTGCCATCCGTTTGCTATCTCATACTCGCTTTGCTTTTTTATGAGACGTGTTAGTTCAGCTGGCATAGTTCTGCCTTAGTGAATGAATATTACTGGAAGTTTTGTCTGACCCGCTACCTCTGATTGTTTGCATAAGTAGTACCCAGTGACTCATGTTTATAATTTATACACATAAAAACTCATGTATTTAAGTCTAAAAAAAGCTGTCCCATACAGCCCCGGTGGTGTGGCAGTTATGTACTGGGCTGCAGTCTCCATGGTTGGCAGTTGAAAAGCATCGGCAGCACCATGAGAGAAAGACTGGCCTTTCTACTCCCATAAACAGTCACGAGCTTGGAAACCCACAGGTGGGTCGCTGTGAGTCAGCAGGGTCAGCAGGGACTTGGTGGCAGTGAGGTGGTTCATTTCGGTTTCATCAATAGAATTAACATAGGCACTATGAAATGATTTATAATATTCCCCAATACAATGATGCCACTGAAGTGAACCAGGTGCATACAGAGACCAAAAGATCTTGAGCCGGCACTTAATCACAAGCCCGGAAACAAGAACAATTAGTTCCTATGATGTGAGTCTACTTGATACTTGCTCTCACGAAGAGATCACTGAAGATGTAGGTGCTACAGCAAAGTGTGTTGAAGAAATCAAATGATATCTGGCTATCAGAAAGAAGATGAACTGCAGCTATCAAACAGCAACCTAAGCAATGCATCATTTAAGTCCACATGTAAGGAGCACATCAGCCTGTGTGACCCAAGGATTATAAAAAATAAAGTCCGAGACTGGAGGAGGGAGCGGTATTAGAACTTAGGTCCTGAGTACCCAGTTTGCATAAGGCTATGGATGACAGTGAAAGTTCAAAATCCATTTCCAGAGTCCCCTGTGTATTAAGCTTCTGGTGACTCCCCAATACTACTGGCTCTGCAAAACTCTTATGATGAGTACATTGGTCAGAGATACAAGTAGGCTTTTCCTTGGCAAATGGATTGATACAGACATAGGTAGGTTAAAATGTAACATTTCATTATTTGTGTTCCCTTTTGACTAGTTTTTTTTTTACTAATTTTAAAGTTGTTCTACTTTCTATTATTTTCTGCTTCCTTTTGGATTGAGTTTTTCTGTGTTTTATTTGCATTTTCCTTTATATGAAAACCAGGACAGATAAATTTGTAGAGACAGTAACTAGATTAATAATTTCTTGGGGGTATGGCAGGAGAGCTGCGGGAAACGAGGACCTAATAATATAGTGAGTACAATAATAAAGAAAATGTTCAAAAATTGACTGTGGTGATGATCACAATTCTTTTCTACATATTTAAACTATTGAATTTTGAAACTGTTTTATTGATAATTATTCCACATATCACACAATTCAATAGTTCAATCATATCAAGAAGAATTATACAATCATTATCAATTTTTTAAAATTATCTCACCCCCACCTATGTGATGAATGGACAATCATCCCCTACACACACACATACATTGTTTCCTCCCCCAACCCCCTCCCTATCTCCTAGCCCTACTTCTCCTATGAACTCTTGTATCAGTTCTTATCTCCACGCCTTTACTCCTGTGCTTCACAAACAGGAAAGCCTAATGGAAACAATAAAAAAACAGAAAAAGTAAAGAGGAAACCATCGAATTTTGTGATATGTGAATTATATGCCAATAAAACAAACTTTTTAAAAAATCTTAAATGTCTTAAAAAAGTAAATATAAAGGGTGAAACTTATCTTAATCAAACAATTAATCAAACTCAATATATCTAACTCAATATATCCAAAGTAGTCGCATTTTAACTGGCACACATTGTAAAACGTATTAATAAGTGCTTCATTTTTTTGTTTTGTACTAATTTTGAAGTACCGTGACTATGTTGCACTTTCATAACATTTGACACCTCCATAACGAACCACATTCGAACTGCTCAGCAGCAGCAGCCCATGGGTTCCCTATGGGAAAGTACAGAAATAAAGCACTGATAGCTGACACTGGGTCCCGCTGTTAGTCCAGATTCCGTCCTAAGCAAACAAAGTAACCCAAAAAGACCAGTGCGATACACACCGCGGCCCTTATTTCCTGGAGAAATCTGATGAAAGGGGAAATAGAGACACGCTGCCAGGGTCTCACGGCTAGTAAATGGAAAAGTTGGGTTTCGCCTGTGCTCCTAACCGACTGCTATCCGTTCTCCTCCTCAGACGGACCAGCTCAGTCTCCTTTCTTTCCTTCTATTTTCCGAATCTTCTTGCTTCATCTGAGAGATGGCTTTCTCCTCACGGTTTTTGTACTTCTTAAGTCTGCCTTAGGAATTCAGCATGAAAAATGAAATGCTCCTAAATGTACATTTGAAGACCCTGTAAAGGATTTGGAATTCCTGGGGTGGGGTAGGGGGGGCACGGGGCGGGTGCAGCTTGCCTTGGTGATCTACCTCTGAAAAGCCAGCCAATGGCAAACTGCACAGCCCAGTCTACTCCAGTACCCATGGAGCCACCATGGGCATAGCCCAGACAGCCAGGGGTTAAAAAGAGACTGCACAGGCACACAAAGGCAACCTGAGATAAAAACCCAGTTTCATACCTGCTTTGGTTGCTGCTGAGATGATAGCTCTGCCTAGGAAAGAGATGATTGGTGTCAAAAATCTTTGGAACTCCGTGATTTTTCTGTAAAGTGTACTCTTTCTGGTAAATGAGAAGCAACAGGGCTGTGATACATTGGTGAGATAAATTATGCTGTCTTTCAGTCCCTCTTGATGTTGTAGTGCTAAATTTCACATTTTTAGTAGTATTAGAACAAATAAGAAAATACCTATATAAATGAGGGCAATTCAAACTATATTGCTTCAAAACCATGGAAACTTTTATTCAACAAAATTGTCCAGATAGACTTCTGAAGGTGGCATTTAATCTTTCTATTCCTAGCCCCTCCAAAATTTTGCACCCTGAGTTACACATCAAAATGGCCGTTTTGGCATCCTTTGAGGTGGGGAGAGGTTTACAGATAGTTTTTCTTTGAATGCCTTCTGCGTTTGGGGGATGCAAAGCAGTCTGCAGTAGCTAGAGCAGGGCTGTGGGGCACAGCAGGGAGGTTGCCCAGTGGATTCTTGTAGGACGACCTTGCAGACGCCTTGTTGCAGTGAACAAACCTTCCTTAGTACAACTTTTCTGGACTTTTTCTCACCAATGCAATTTCTTTAAACTTCCAATTTCTTTAAACTTCTTCTCCACAATCATCCTTTCAGGAAAACTATCAAGAAACAGTTACCATAACCCCTGGAGCTGATCTTTCTGCCTTGATGTTGTTTGCCCCAGGAGATGCCCTCAGAAGCCACTATTTGGGTTGGACCCTCCCCTTTGGGTCATATTTGTCAATCCATGACTTATCCCACGATCATCTTCATTTCCTTTGATCACACTTCAAATACTCATGGAAAGATCAGCTCTTTGTGCTAGCTTATCTTTGGGCACTCATCCAGCTGAGTCAAATCTTTATGCAGCCAAAATGTTTGCTTACATTTTTGAATGCTAAATCATGTGAGATCCCAACTTCAGTAACTATCACATCAACGATAATTCTATGGTTTTCTTCCACCAGTTTCTGGACTTCAGCCACTATTTCTCCATTTATCTAGGCTTATGATATTCCCTTTCTTGATTCATCTTTGAGGTTTTCTTGACTTTCCATCTAAAAACTGTTCTTTTATGTGGGCCAGCATTCCTATAACCTTGTTGCAATGCTTCAATAATTTGGAAAGGTGCCCACTTGAGTTTTGTTTAAAAATTAATATTACCCTCAAACCTTTTTTCCATGGCACAAAATAAAAGATCCTTTAAAAAACAATTAATTCTTGTGATAAGAGTTGTATGAACCTCCAATAAAATGACTTCAAAACAACAACAATTTTTAATGAACCCTAATGAGACTAGTATATTACTGAAGGAACTTGTCTGTAGGCATCCACTGATCACAGAAATATGTTTAAGAATGTTTTGCTTGGAATAAACTTATGCATGTATGAACAGGACTTTAAGAGCAATACTTTGGACTTGCCTTCCCAAGGTAACTAAATTAGTACAAGAATGGGTAGCACAATGGCTGGGTTTCTCGCCAAGTCAAATCAGTGGACTAAGTAGCAGATAAGCTCCAGTCCAGTATGAAGACACACTCTTGCTTTTTTTCTTGAAATCTTTAACTGCTTTGTGTGTAAGCTTACCAACCAAATGTCATTGTTCCCTTTTTGGCAATTTCAATACATATTGCTCAATGGGATTTGCTCATTTCCACACTGCGCCATGTTCTCATGATTTCCATGGTGATTATTCTGTTTCCACTGGCCTAGCTTCCCTGCTCTCCTCACTTTGTTTTTGACTAAATGTTTGCCATTTGGTTTTATTGAGAGATGAACTTTTCAAGGAGCACAAGATGTAGGATGATAATCTTTATTTTATGAGCCTATCTATTCTTTGTCTCCATTTTACCACATCTTTTCCACCATTTGCCGTTTTCCTTTTTCTTCTTTTTTTATCTTTGTCAGGCTAATTGGAATGAAACGTTATCTTGTCGCTTTGACTTGCTTCTCTCGGACGGCTAATGACTCTGAGCATCTTGTCCTGTTGCATGGCCATCAGAACGAACCTCTTGGGTGAAATGTCCATTCAAGTCCTTTGCCCTATCTTTTTGTCATTAAATTATCAAAAGTTTATGGTTTGAGTTTACACTCCATTTTTAATTTGCATGTGCCTGTGTTTAGTGGGAAGCATGGAGCCTGTTTCGGTTTCTGCATGTGGAATTCCAATGGTCTCTGCACCATTACTGAAGAGCCTCTTTCCCCTCAGTCCGTTCCCCACCCCCCCACCCCCCGTGGATGGACTTAGCATCCTTGTCAAAGCTCAGTTGACTATAGATAAGTGATTCCCTTGCTTTACTTTATTACGATTGTTCATTATGGTCTCCTTCATGTAAGGAAGCACATGTTGCTACAGGCAGGATCAATAGCTGTTATTTTCACCAACTCGTTACTCTGCTAATTCTACTCTCTACTTCAAGGAGAAATAGAAGTGGTTGCGTGGGAAGTCTCTCAATTTCCAGCCAAAGAGCACAAAAAAGTACCAGCAAGGACACCCAGTCTTTGCTGCTTAGTAGAGAATAGATGGGTGTTCCTTCTGCCAAATAAAGCCATGTGGGTACAACAAAGGAGGTAAGGTGAAAAGAAAATGAGGATAATAGAATTCATTTCCTCGGTATCAAACAAAGAGTAATGTAAGCAGACCATAGGGGTAAAATGCATACAGGGCCAAATATGAGGAAAGTCTATTTTACCATAGCCTAACTAGGGGCCCTGGTGGCACGATGTCAATATATCTGGGTACTTTAACCAAAAAGCCCCTGGCTCAATTTCAGAAGCTGCTCTGAAAAAGAAAGATGTATGACTCTGCCCCCATAAAAATGCACATCCTGGGAAGCCCTGTGGGGCTGCTTTCCCCTGCCTCCAAGGCTGAGGATCAGAGTTGATTCGACGGCAGTGGGTTTGGGTTTATGTTCCATTTTGTTTTGTTCTTGGTTGTAGCCTAACTGGCAGGAAATGTAAGGGAGTATAATATTGAAAACACTTTTTTATGTAAAGGAAAATTCACCAGGAATTAGTGTCAGCAGAATGAGAAAGGTAAGGTGGCCACAGTCAACAGAAGGGCACCGGAGTAAGAGCTTTCAGAACCCCAAATAACTAAAACAAACTAACTGCTCTCGATCTGCCGCGTCATCCAGGACACTTAAAATATTTAGAGAGGTGTGAGAAAAACCAGCCATTGTTGCTGTGGGTATGACTTTAATCCTTTTTGCACATTTAATGTAGAAATAATGAGGCTGTCTCAAATATGTGGCATATTTTAAACAAATGAGTGTCTGGATTAAACATCAGGAATGTTGATGCTAACATTTCATGGAAACCAGCTCCTGGATTGTGAGATTAGTACCTTTGGTCCAAAGGAAATGACCACTGTAGGAATAGCAGTGACTTCCATTGTTGTTATTAATTGCTGTCCATTCAGTTATTCCGACTCATGATAATCTCATGGGTAAGAGAACAAAACGGCTCTGGTACGGTGACATTTTTATGATCACTGCTGGTATAGGTCCATTGTTGTGGCTAGACTTAGATAAACTTTGTAAAAAGTCACAACTTAAGGAAATGAGACTCCATCAATCACAGAGACCTTTTAAGTCATAATAAATATGCAGAAGAATCTGAGACTTGAATGAATCAGGAGGAAATTGCACTTTCATAAGACTGGGAGAATAAATACAAGAAACAGGTTCGATGATGAAGGACCTGAAAACACTGACGTGAGAATGGTAACGAGTCTAAAACAAACAGCAGAGGCAGGTTAGAAGGCGGAGAAGAGAAAGCACATGGGAAAATGGAAAATGAGAAATTGAATTCCAACAAAGATGGAAAATTTCCTAATCAAGAGGTTTAATCTCTCACAAAGGCATTCTGGGGGTGCTGTTGAGACAGCATGGAACTGGGTCAGCGTGAGTAGGAATCAACTCAAGGGCAGTAGGTTTGGTTTAATTTCTCATAGAGTCCTCGCTTGGGCTGCAATCTTTATTTTAATCAAAGTTATTCTTTACTAAGAATGAGAAAGTTTATTGAATTTTGCCACCTTGTTTTTTGTTGCGGTCTTTTACATGCTGGTTCCTGAAAGGTTTGCCGTGGGTGATGCTTTTCAGAAGTAAATTTCCTGAAGTGATGGTGGATGGACTCAAACCATCAACCTGTGGATTACTAAGTGAATCACATAAGCTTTCTGTAGCATTCGTAGTTCCACTGACCTCAGTAATGAAATAGAGAATTGTAAGAGCTTTGAAAAAATCTCCCCCACTGGCTTTTTCTTAAAGGGATCTGCTTAGCATTTCTTCTTTTGTCTTTTTGGGTTTTCCCCTATACAACCTTGTACTTAGCTCAGGGTGAAAAGATGGCTTGTGCTTATGACCAAGCAGCATGCTAGAAGTCACGTCCCTCTCTGTACACGCACACACACACGCACTCCTATTCTGATGGACTCAAAAGAGAGGGAAGGTGTAAGAGCCTTGATTGAAAGTCGTATAATTTGACACTTGGTCATTTGACTTCCTTCTTGACCAAACCTGAATTTGATCTAGGTTCAAGCATTTCTTGCTTGTTCCATGACAAAATTTTCTTCCCTGGCTTTTAAAATATTCACAGTGGTCTGTTCTTTCTTAATCTCTACTTATATTTTATCTTTTATTAGTTTTACTTTATTCTTGCCATTTTATATAATTTTCTTTTTGGTTTTTATTGTTCGTTTTAGGCTTCCAGTTTGTAAAGCACAGTGTAGATGCATGGAGATAAAATAACTTATGCAATGGTTTATCAGGTGTGTGTGTGTGTGTGTGTGTGTGTGGTAGAGCATAAGGCTAGGATATTTTAGTGATTCATAATTACTTCTTGAAATAAAACTCTTTCTTGTACATATAAGACTGTCAAAGGATTTGTTTCTCTAGTCTACCTGGCCTAACATAGATATATTTTGTCATTAAGGGTAACACTCTTGAATTTTTGTTATATTTTTTCTGTGTTTTAGTATATGGAATCCACAATTGATGAAACTATAGAGACAGCAAGTAGCATAAGGGTTCCTAGGGGTACAGTGGGAGAAGGGGAAAGTGAAGGGAAGCTAATGTCAAAGGAGGAAGCTAATGTCAAGAAGGAAGAGGATGTTTTGAAACTGATTGTGTTAGCCGTTGTACAATACTGTCTGATGTGATTGAACTATGGAACGATATTTATATTAGCTCCCAATAAAATGGTTTTGGGGGGGAAATGAAAAGACAAAATTCAAAGGATTAAAAATGAATAAAAGAGAGAATGAATAAAATGTGGAGAGAGCATTACTTTTCTGACTGAAGACTCTTCACAAGAGTGCCCCAGGGCTTCTGCCAACCAGGGCCTCAGCCTTCTTCGAGGCCACTGTCTCCTATCCGTCTAGCCACTCAGTCCTTTCCTGGTTCTCTGGACTATTGTGAAATTCCACTAATCCAATCAGAGCCTATTTATTACCTATCCTTCACATTAATCAGTGACACTAATTACTCTCCCAGCATCATCTGCCACAAGCAATTTAATGCACAGCTTCCCAGAATTCCTGCTCCAATTATAGTGCACTCTCTAAAAAGTTCAACTGCTTTTCTGGCTTACTCTGAGGTCCTTTTACACACTAAGACAAAAAAGCCTTCAGCAGCTGCTTTGAAACGGGGAGTAAAGTGAAGTCGAAATGGTCAGATTTGATAGTTCCCTGGCATCGTTCCCGTTAAATAGCTATAGCTCTTAAGCATACACAAATCATATGGCCAGATAATGAGAAACTTGGGACCCAAGCAAAACCCTTGAAGTTTATCACCAAAATTCTATTCTAATCAAAAGCATTTTAACAAAGTGATTATAAGCTCATATCCTCTTTCCTTTATTAATGACATCTATGTAACTTTTCCCATGCCTGCTACTTTCATGCAAAAAAATCTTCTTGCTGTATTTTCCTAATACATTTAGATGTACATTTCATTTTACAACAAAAGAACACCACGATTCACACAAGCAGATTCACACAAGGAAAAGAACCAAACTAAACCAAACCCATGGCCGTGAAGTCAATTCCGACTCCTAGGGCCCTTGTAGAACAGAAGGGAACTGCTCCGTATAGTTGACCGGGTTGTCAGTCCTTACAGGCACACATGAATTCATCCTTCTCTCAACGGGTGAGTTTGAACTGCCGACTCTTGAGTTTGCAGCCTGGTGCTTAATCCACCGTGCTCCCAGGACACCTGATATAAAGCTAGAGACTCTAAGATGAAAAATAAGTTCAGATAGTACCAGAGAGACGTCTACTTCTGAAAACCACCCAAACAAGGGATCCTGGGTCCACAGTGGTTACCAGTTGGATTGCTACCTGCAAGACCAGCAGTTTGAACTCCCCAGTCACAGCAGAACACTGGGGCTTTCTACTCACGTCAATTCAAGACAGCATTCTTCCCCCAGCACTCAAGGAGAGCCCGCATAAACCTGTATATCCTGTGAATGCTCACCGCTGCTAAGAAGATTCTCATTCTTTAGGAAAATCCTAACATTTTAGGAAACATTTATGGATTACTAGAAAACAATTCAACAGACACCAAATCTTAAAAGGACCAAAGCAGTGATGGTGGAGGGGAATATGTCCGAGATATCTCAGATAACTGTGAAAACAGTCTTGTCAGTTTTGTTTTGGGCCTCAGTCACGGCCCATACCACCAGTGTACTGTGGTCACTCGAGCTGCTTGCTGTCCATAGGGAGCTGACGCACGCCGAGTAGAGCTTCCCTGTGGGGTTATCAATGACTGCCATCTTCCAGAAACACTACCAGGCCTTACTCCCAAGTTGCCCCTGGATGCACTCTATCAATCTTGTGTTGGCCATCCAGCACTTACCTATTTGTGCCCTTGCATTACAAGCGCCTATTTTCAAAGGTGAGTTTAGCCAAAAGGCAAATGCACTACACAACCTCCACCAAGGTCAACTGAACATCAAGATTAATGAAAGTGGCCCTTTCTTAGATATTTCAGAGAGAAAACCTAAATGACAGAGGGTCATACATTTTAGGTGACTGTCCTCACTTTGTGGTCTGAGACCTGGGATGACACATGTCACTATGATTCTTACACACGATACACATTCATGGATCATTATCTGTGAATTTCTTGAGAGCTGAGCTCCCTCTCCCTACCTGGCCTGGCGAGCCGTACGAGAGAGATGTACACATCATGGCAATCTCTTTCCTGTGGTATAATGAGTTGTACTATCTGAAAGTTCTTGCAGCGAATAAGCAGAGGGCATCCAGTAGCTGTTGTTGCCTGCTTTTCAATAGTAGAAATCTGACTGTGAAGAATCTAGAATCAAAAATTAATAATGATAAACTGAGCACAAATCATTGGTAAACACAATAAGAAGTAACACAGACCTCAAAGTCATAAAAATAATAGCCCTTACAGGATAAATGGAGAAAACTTTTGAAGTTGTCAAAAATTTCATTTTCAGGCTGAGCCCCGGTGGCGTAAGTGGCTGAGTGTGGGACTGCGGCCCACGGGCTTAGCGGTTCAAACCCAGCGGCAGCTCTCAGGAGCGGCACTGGGTAGCGCCCATGACCACCAGAGGCAGTGATGCCCCCCCCAAAAAACAAACAAACAAAATTTCATTTTCTTGGATCCTCCATGAATGTTCATGGAAGCAAAAGTCAAGAAAATAAATGACATATTGCATTGAGAAAGCCATTGCAAAGGACCTCATGAAAGTGGTAATAAGAAAAAGTGTCACTTTGGGGACCAAGGTACACTTAAGGCAAGCCATGGTATTTTCAATAGCCTCTTATGTATATGAAAACTGGACAATGAATAAGGAAGACTAGAGAAGAAATGGCATCTTTTAATTACAGTGGTGGGGAAGAATTTTGGCTGTACCAGCAGCTAAGAGAAAAATGAATGAATCTATTCTGGAAGATGTACAGATAGGACACTTCTTAGAGGAAATGGTAGGGAGACTTCACCTCATTTACTTTGGTTGAGTTCTTGGGGGTGGGGGGGGGAATCAGTCCCTAGAGAAGAATATAATCCTTGATAAAGTAGAGGGTCACCCAAAAAGGGGAAGACTCTTAATGAGATGGACTGACACAGCAGCTATAACAATGGGCTCAAATACAGAAACCACTGTGCGAATCGCACAGAACCCCTAGTGTGCTATTCTACTGTACATACGGTTGCCGTGAGTGACAACCACTTGTCCGCACCTAACAACAACTGCTGGTGGTCTGGTCAGCTATAAGGGAGTGTCGGTTTAAAAAGAAATCATTCTGAAGCATGTCTCCTAGCATCTCAGATGCAGCTTTCCTCAGTCCTCAAAGTCAATGTCTCAGTCTTTTATTTTTCTCCCATTTCTAGAGCCTGTACCTTCTGTTAAAAAATGTAACAACGTTCATGGGAAAAGGAAAGGCACGGACCTATAATACTGGGACTCTGGTTCCAGTTACAATGCCATGATTGGCTTGCTACATAAGACAGATGCAATTGTGTCATGATTAGCATGACACAAATACAGTGGTGGGACTAGTACTTCACTTTTCTTACTTTAGTTAGTCAGGAAAAATTGGTGACAACACAACAGAATGACTAAATGGTGGCATTGCAGAGGCCAATGGATCAATTCTAAAGTCTACAAATATATAGATATTCAAAAGAATCAGCAGTAGGAAAACAAAGGATAGTCAAAGGTGAGAACAGCTCTAACCCCCATGGATATAAACACTTTCTGTAGCATTGGGCTAGTATAGGGCTCTCGAACTGTGACATGAAGCTTTTGCATCACCTGGCTCTTCTAGCACTTTCTTTGACATTGTCTGTCATGGATACCTGTAGAGTTAATCCCATTTGGGATGGGGTTTTTATTATTATGTGGCTGTGCCGACAGAGAGTGTGCTTTAAGTCAATCATTTCTGAGATACAAAAGAGCAGATGAGGCATAAAAAGGGAAGCAGTTGTGGGAGATAGTTGATATCACACCACATAGAAGCAGTTAAGCATCATGAGAGAAGATGGTGAAGAGATGGGGTCTACCCAAAAACCAACAGGAACAGAGCAAGCCTACAGCCAGGGTCCTGAGTTCAAACTTCTGGCCTCTTACACTTGAAGAAAACAAATCATCCTTGTTAAAGACACACACGGCATTTCTGCTCTTGTAAACTCAATGCTCTCTGACAGCAAGTCGATGGTGACACATAGCATCCCCAAAGCACAAGGGAGAAGTTTTCCTGTGTGTTTCTCAGACTCTTTACAGGAGTAGCAAGCCCCATCTTTGCCCCCACGGAGTGGCCTGTGGTTTCTGCTGACATTGCATTTAGAAGTCCAACTCGTCACCACTATGCCACCAGGGTACTGTTCACATCGTTTGCCTAAGGAGATTAGACTGTATAGAAAAGACAAAGCACATGCAATCTACAGCCAGTCATCTGAGCACCCACAATTCAACAGCTTCTCTTCAGTAACATGAGGCAAAAAGAATATATGTTCAAAAGTCTTTACTTGTAAGCACAAGAAGAAATGTGTAAAGCTAAAAATAGGGAAACATACCCAAGTTTCTTTCCTGCTGTCAAGTGCATTTTCCACAAAGATGAAATGAGTGGCTGTCACATACAGAGTGCCCGAGGCGGCTCTTTTAGAAGACACTCGATCGACCAGGCGGACATTTTCAACCTAGAGGAATCAGTTTGATGGAAAGGGTGATAATAATTGACAACATGAAACCAATAACAAAAAAGAGAATCTCATGAAATGTCATTTTGAGAAGTTCCCCCCACAATGATGAGCAAAACTTGTCCCCTAAGATTTACTCTGATCTCGAAGTATGGTTCTTCATATGCAAAATTTAATAATTACCAATTACTGGCGGGGAGGAGTTCTCAAATGTACTACAGAATATTTACAGAGCTTATTCTTTAAGAATGCCCTCTCTGGACTTTAAATGTTGTTGCCATAGGTCATGGCCTCAATGCCAATTCATGGTGGTGCTATGTTATAGAGCAAGACCATTCATAGGTTTTCCAGGGTACCGTCGTGAAGAAAATAGATGTCCAGGTCTTTTTACCTACCAAAGCAAGCCCAAACTCACTGCCATCAAGTGGATGACACCTCACAGCGATCCTATTGGACGGAGGAGTTACAGACTGTAGCTCTTTGTGGCAGCAGAGAGCCTCACCACTTTCCATCAGAGCAGCTGGTGGGTTCGAACTGCAGACCTTGTGATTTGCGGGCCAACATATAACCACTAAAGATGGGGTCAACCTCAGTTGAGGGCTTACACATTAAACCACAAGGGTTTGCAGCTGTTACATAGGTCACCCTGCTGATTTCATTGTAATTACATAAAATGTACACTTTAAGACGGGAAGTTTATGTATCGACCTTGCGAGCTTACAAGACTGTACATGTTTCCTGACAGCTTAAACCTCTCTGCTTCTGTGCCAACTATTTTTGCTGTGATTTAAGTCTGAGTTAATTCTAATTCCTGGTGACTCTAGGTGAGCAGGGCTTTGCCATATGGTTTTCACAGCTGTAAACTCTCTGAAGAAATCATAAGCCAGCAGTGACAAGGTGCCTCTGAGTGGAATCAAGCAACAGACCTTTGGCATCTGTGTTAGTTTGGGAAGACTAGAGAAACAAATTCATCAACACTCTTATGTGTATAAGAAAGAGCTTTATATACAAGAGCAATTGAACATTGAGCAAGCATCTCAACCCAGTCCAGTCTGAGAGCATAAGTCCTATATTAGCCCATATGTCCAATACCTATCCATAAGTCCTCTTCAAACTCATGAAGCACATGCAATGACACCAGAACAATCACAGGCCAGTGGGAGCTGAGTCTTGTGTATCCTTGGTGGTAGAAGCATCTCAATGCTGGCAGGGGTTTCTCTGTGGCTCCTCCAGTTTCCAGGGCTTAGGGTCTTATCAGCATGCTGCCATGTATCTTGTCAGTCAGCTGCAATGTCTCCCAGAGAGTGAATCATCAGTCTCCCACCTCCTAAGGGGAAATACTGCCAGATATCCCAGAATTCTCAGAGGAGAAGGCCATGCCCACACAGAGGCCTCATTGGATATCTCCAGATTGACAGATTAGACTCCATCCCTACACTTCTAATCCTCAAATTGACACCAGATTAGGTGAGTGCCACAGCATCCGTCAACTTCACTCACTTATCAACATGATTCATTTCCAACAAGCAGGTCATACTGCAAAAATTGGCACCATATTGATGACAAAATGAGGATGACTGTATCTTTACATAACTACCAAAATATTTCATTGCATAACTGCTAAACCACTCAAAATTATGGTTCAGACAAGTTAATGCATAACCACAACTATCACAATCAACATTACTCTAAGCCTGGGGTTCGCAAATTTTTCAATCCTGTCCATCACAACAATTTAAAAATTATTTGAGTCATAAATATATGAATGAAATACACTTGAAATCATCATTACCTGAATAAAATCCTTCATATTTTCTCAACTTTACTTCAGAGCCACAGGTACGTACCAAAAGAGGCGCATATGGCTTGAAGGCTTTCATTTGCCAAACCCTGTTCTAGCCTCAGACCTCAGTGTGAGGGCCAGAAGTGTATCATTAGTGCTCAAAGTAGTCAGACAGCATTTAAAAAAAATTTTAAAATCATTTTATTGGGGGTTCATACATCATTTTTCACAATACATAAATACTTATATCGTGCCCGCTTCTTCGTATGCCTGCTGCTGTCATCATTCTCCAAATATCCACTTTTCTACTTGAGACCTTGACATCAGTTTCTCATCTTTTCCCCTCCATCTTTGCTTCCCACTTCCCCACTACCCCTCAGTACTTTGTAAATTATTATGGTTTTGTCATAATTAATATTGCCTGATGTCTCCCCTCACCCTCTCCACCAATGTCTGTCCTCCCTGTAGGAGGTTATGTGTAGATTCTTGAAGTTGGCTCCTCCTCTCTACCTCACCTTCCCTCCACCCATTCAGTAGCTCCATTCTTACTACTGGCCCCAAGGCGTTCATCTGTCCTGGGTTCCCCATATTTCCATTTTCCATCTCTATCAGTGTACCTCCTCCAGTCCAGCTGGATTTGTAAGGTGGAATTGGGACCATGATAGCTGGGGGGAGGAAGCCAAGGAAAGGTGTATGCTTCATCACCACCTCACTGCACCTTACTGGCCTGTCTCCTCCTCACGACTCCCCTGTAAGAGGGTGTCCAATTACCCACAGGTAGGTCTTGGGTCCCCACTCTGCTCTCCCCCTCATTCATAGTGATGTGATTCAGACAGCATATTTTTACTATTGTCTTAAACATAAAATGTCATATAATGAGAGAGTTGATAAAGGAGAGGCATAGTTATAATAGGGATTGCAAGCATACAAGTAGGAGGAAAAGTCCAATAATGTTCAAAACAGATGTTAAAATAGATGCCTAGAAACTCTTTTCAAGTATATATCCCTTATTTGCAGCACAGTCTTAAACCTATGTCTACTGTGATCATTCCAATATGGAATGTAACAGAAATAGCAAGACAATGCCTACAAAGCAAATCAACTATAAAGTAATGATATGGGGGCAAAGCAGAGCCAAACAACTATCAGATGGACATTCTTGTAATGACTAGTCGACTTAATAATAACTGCCACTGCCAAGCATCAACCATCCACTGGCTCGGCCTTTACCCCTTATATCAGAATGGCTATTTGCATCATTGGGACAGTTTAAGGATTAGTGGATCACATTTGCTCTGAGCTTCAGTTTCATGTACATGCTGTGGTCATGGTGAAGTTTGAGAATGCCACAGACTTCAGGATACACCCGTCTAATGAACATGTTTCAGGCAGCCAAGAGCCAACTGCACTCAAGAAATCCCATCACCTCCATCTCCTCTTAGTCTTGAGAACCAGGATTACCATAATTCGTGAGGGCTCCATCCACTCTTCCCAGTTCTCTTGATTTCCAAGGATCTACTGAAGTAAATAAGGAATTTGACTATTTTAAGTTGTACAAATTACTCTAGGGCAGTTGTGAAGGTCCTGGGGCCTTCTGAAATGCTATGTACCCAAATATGCTCATTCAAACAAGTGTGCCCCGCTAGGTGAAGACAAAGTGAGGACATGAAATAAGGGGCAGAAACATGGGGGGCGGGGGGGCTGGTGGTTTGCTGAAAGTAGTAAGCTATTTTAGGGTAGAGAAACAAATTAGGAAACTGTAAATCAAAACTACATAAGTAAAATAAAATTAGCTATAAAGAAAAAAATAAGTAAGAATGCTAAAATGCATATTGAATGTAGTGCTAAGTTACTAAGATTAAAGTAGTAGAAAAATCACAGAAATAATAACTCATTTCTTTCAACAACATAATCTCATAAGTGGAATTTACAACTAAGTGAGTGATATGCAAAGAAATTTGAGAATTTAATGTATGGAGAATAAAAATTTAATGATACCAAATGACAGAATGGAAGGGCAAAACTGTTCCAAAATGAGGCACATAAAAAATAACTTGGATCTGAATTCTATGTATTTCAATAACAACATTCTTAATTATAAAAATAGCAAATGTCCAGCTTACACTTTATGTGTGTATATATACACACAAGACTAGAAGATAACATTCTTATACATATCTTTCTAATTTTTTCTATAGTACATAGAATTTTCAAAGCTAAAAATGGGATCTAGCATCACAGAATCATTCTGTTTAAAGGCCATTGGAATTTTTATTCCAATTAAGATATTTTTTGAACACTATTCCATGTCATCAAGTGACTATCTAAAAATAATTATGGGGACAAAACAAAAAATAAATAAATTAAAATAATTATGGCTGCCACTTAATTTACTACACATTAATTTCGTTTTAAATTTTCATTATTACTAATCATTTTGTGAGGATAATCTCTGAGGCTAAATATTTGCACAAAGATATCATTATACTTTAAGAACTAATTCCCAGATGCAGAATTTAATGTTAAACATTGTAAAAGCATTTTAAGTCCCACTCCTGGAATGCTGACTCAATTTTCAATCCACAAATTGTGTATGTCCAAATCTTTTGACTTTTCCCAAACTAGGATAATCATTTTATAGTTTCACTTTTTTTTTTCTTTCCTGTTTACCATTCTTGGGATTTTGGTTTTGTTTGTTTTTAAAACATTTTACAAGGACATAATCCAGATATCATACCACTTAGTAGTTTAAACATATCAAGAAGTCTTGTACAATCATTACCATTGTCAGTTTCAAAACATTTTCTTCCTTTTTGTACTCCTGGATGTGAGCTCCCCATTATCTCCGCCTCAGCCCCCAACCCACCCCAGCTCCACTGTCGTACTTTCCCTCCCCGAAACCCTTATTTATTGTCTCTATGACTCTTTCATCAAATGAAAAATAAAAGTTATCTTCTCATTAAAAAATCATCTTTATTGGTTTTGTTGGTACTGGTATGTACACATACTTTCATATTGTTACAAATTATTGGTGCCTTTTTTGTGAAAGGTCTTCAGTTATTAACTTATTTTCCCAATGTTTGTAATGCAAGGACTTTTAATATAGTAATGGCAGTGAATCCTGGTATGTGTGTTTTACAACTAATTTCTTTTTTACCAAACTATTATCTCCAGGAATTATTCCAGTTAAGTCTCAAGGATAATCTGTCTAAACAAAACAAAAATAGCATGTCTACTCCAGGATTTATAATCCCTCATCTTGTTTAACAGCATTAACTATACTCACCTTGCTTCACAGAAATCACCTGGAAACAACAAGTAAGTACCATGGCGACAGAAGACATTTTCTAATTTTTTTATTTTGCTTGCTTGCTTGTCCAATAACACTTTTAATAGGATACTATTTGCATACCCATTTAGAGAGATTAGTATATCCACATATTGTGCGCATTATGCTCCAAATTTCTATGCATCACCCTCAAAAGAAAGTCCTTATCTATTAGCAGCACTCCCTAACTTTTCTCTTAGGTATCTAACACCCTGTTTTCTCTATCTTTGGGTTTATCTGTTCTGAGCATTTCATATACAGCTCACCCTCATTGCCATCAAGTAGATTCCGATAGACAGTGATGGCACAATGAGAAAGAGTGAAAAGGCTGCTGTGGGTTTCTGAGGCTGTAACACTTTACAGAAGTGCAAAGCCTTGGTTTCTCCCACATGCCTGCTGATGGTTTAGAACTCCTGACCTGTGGTTAGCACCCGATGCATAACCCGCTCTACTCCTGTCCTGGTTTCTTTCACTCGGCAAAATGGTTTCAATCCAAGTTCATTCGTTTGTAGCATGCATCATTTCTTTCTCTTTTTTTAAATGATGGAGAAACAAATATCATACGAAACAGTTTTCATTTCAAACATCCTTTACTTGGAGACTGTGTTCACCCTGTCCGGCAACATCATCACCATCTGTAAATATCCATCATTTCATCACTATTAACAGAAATTCAGTGCTCCGTAAACAATAATTCTCTATTTCCTCTTCCTACCCAAACCTAGTAAACCACTGTGACCTCTAGTTAACTTTGGTCTCTAGGCATTTACCCCGTCTACATATTTCTGGCAGGCAGGATTATACAGTATTTGCTCTTTTGTGTTTGACTTATTTCATTCAGCATAATATTTTCATGATTTATTTATATTATAAAATGTATCGTGTCATCTCTCTTGCACCTGAGTAACAGTCTTTGCACCCACTTGTCCAGAGGCAAGTTCCCTTCCATTTTCCTTATTCATTGTCTACCTTTCACAAGTGCGTGAAGCAATTGAAAATATCATGGCTTGGGGCAGGTTCACCTTATTCCAGAGTGACATCTTGGCTTCTAAACACTTTTGCAGCAGCTTCCCCCATTGGCAGTACACTGTTTGATTGCTGCTGCTTCCAAGAGGAAAATGAAATCCTTGACAACTTCAGTCTTCTCTCCAGTTATCATAATGCTGCTTCCAGTGGTAAAAATCCAGTGGTAAAAATTTTTTTGTTTTCTTTTTGTCGAGCTATAATCTATACTAATGGCTGCAGTCCTCCTTCTGAATCAATAAGTACCTCAAATCCTCTTCACTTTTAGCAAGCAAGGTTATGGCATAGGTACATTACATTACACCTTGTTAATAAGATTTCTCCAGTTCTGATGCCAAATTTTTCATATAATCCAGACCTAATAAAGATGCAATAAATATGATGAAAGTATTTAACACTGATGCACACTTGTCTTGGTTTTAAACACTATAGTATTCTTTAAGCTCTGTTTTAAACCAGGTAGGATTATTTATTTCTGTTTAGTCTACATGTTATGCAGAAGCACAGTGAAGTGTTTGGAAATGCCCATTGTTCCCTATGTTATCCATAATTCCTATGATCCACATAGTCAAAGGCCTTGCCAGAGTAAATAAAACACAGGCAAACAGCTTTCAAGTATTCTCCACTTTCAGCCAAGATCCATTTGACTTTAACAATAGCACCCCCTCAATCTATGTCCTCTTTGGAATCCAACTGGAATGTCTGCAGTTTCCTGTAGGTGTCCTGCAGCAATCATTTCTTAAATTATCTTCAGCAAAATTTTACGTCTGTGTAATATTAGCAGTTGTAATTGTGTATTGATGTTTCCTTTGTTTTAGTATTCTTTGAGTTTTATGTATCGATTTTTTCTTCTGCATCTACTTTCAAGAGAGATTAGCATGCATTTGAGTTACCATCATTAGGAGAATTAGTCAGGATTATGATTGCAGCTACTAATTAGATAGTCTTCATTCTTTATACTTGAAACAAATGCATTTCTCTTTACAGAATTTTTCAAATTTTTTTCAATTTCTTATTAAACCTTTCTTCAATTATTTTTTCAATTTCTTATTAAATCTTTCTTTTCCTCTCTGTACTACATCTCATTTTGATGATATCTATTTTCTTTACAAGCTAGCTCCTTATGGCATGTATTCACAATCTTGCAAACCATTTTTTATTCATACTTGTGAATACTATGCTCTTCTCTCTTTATATCATCCCTTATTCTCTTACTGTGATTTACATGATCCTTTTCTCATTAACTAGTCTTTTTTCCATAATACTCTGACTTAGTAAATGTGATAATTTCTGTTTTTCTTGTCAATCAATGTTAAGTTTCACTTCCTTTGAAGATATTATATAGTTTTGTTCCTGACTTAAATTCTCAGGGTGAGTCATTCGTCCATTTTTTTTCTTAATAAGGAAAGTTTTAAAATCTAATTATTATCCTCTACGTAAATCTTTGGCTGCATTCTGTGAGTTTTATTTGCAGTATTCTTATTTTGATTACTCGATGCATAGCGTATAACCACAGTTTTGATTTCCTTTTTGATCCAAGAGTTACTTGGCAAGATATTTAATCATTCTCGCTTGGGAGGTTTCTAGTTTGAATGCTCAAGGCGAACTACTCTACTTTGCACCGGCTATGGGGACGTCATGAGCCCTGATGGCGCAGTCGCTGCAAGTCAGGCTGCCACCTGAAAGATCAGTAAGAAGCCAAGCCACGCCTGGGGCGAAAGGCGGGGTTTTCTACTCCCAGAAGGACTTGCGAACTGGGACTCTCACAGGGGCCGCTTCCCCCTGCTCGACAGGCTTACCGTGAGTCGCCATCGACTCGCCGTCAGCGAGTTTGGTTTGGGTTATAGGAAAGATATTCTCCGGAAGGAACAGAGCAAAGGGATATATTATTCTTGGAAAGTCTCTGTGGGAAAAATCTCCAGCTCATTTACATGCGAAAATGTGCCTCTCCGAGTGGAGTAGAGTTCCAGGAGCAGTATAGCTGCGAACAATGTCTACAGATGATCGGTAGATAACTTTTTTCTGTACTTGGTGCTGGTGAAACAAAACTGTATTGGGATAATAATAAAGAAGGTAGGATAAGCTTTCGAAGGAAAAAAGATTAGTATGGCATATTGTCTTTACAGATGTGAGGGGAGCTATGTATACCACTTAGGTTATTTTTTGAAAGTCTCAGTGGAACAGAACAAGGTACACAGATGGTGGTGGATTAGAATATGTAAAGGATTTTTTCCATATCTCTTTGTTAACTTTGGATGCCGCTACAGGAAAATTACTTTCCAAAATTTGGCACTATTCGTTATAGGTCCCAAGCTGAGACCACAGCTGTCAAAAGCAATTTTGAAGACATGAAGGAACCAAATCCAAAAGAATCTATTGTCAGCCAGCCCATTCCAACTCACAGAAATCCTATTGGGCAGAGGAGAACTTTTATAGAAGTAAGACTTTACAAGAGCAGATAGCCTCATCTCTCTCCATGGAAGCAGCTGATGGAGTCTAAGTATTCATCTTTTGGTTAGCAGGAACTATGAAACAACTATGAAACCAAAGTCATGCGTTCCTCACCATGTTGAAAAAGACAAGAGTCATAAAATTAACATTCTGCTGATTAAGAAATTCTATAATATACTAAGCACCAGTCAGAGGTTACCTAAGGGCTTACATAAATGAAAAATAAAAGAACATTCATAAGCATCAGTCATTCTATGAAACAGGTCTCAGGGTTTTGGCATCATCACATTTGCTAAATAATTTGATCTCCTTGTTTAGCTCACCAACTTATCCATATAATAAGCTCTATCTCGATAGATGCACTTCATACTTAGAAAGAGATGGCTCTTAGACAGTGTGCTGCACCCACAGGTTGCCTCAAAGGTGGTCCGAGGGGCCCAAGTAGCCACAGGATTAGACTGATGAAGATGGCAACCAGTAGCAGTAAACCACCAAGAGGTGCTATGGAGTCGCATATCAGACACAAAGAAAGCAGACAATGGGAACAGATTCATCATAGCCTGATCTCCCCTGGTCCTGGAAAGCTGTCTGAGTGGATGGAGACTCCTCTGTACATAGCCCATGTTGTATTCACTCACTCACTCACTGTCAAGACTCAGCAACCCTCTAAGACAGGGTAGACTCTCCCAGGGAATTTCTGAGGCTAGAACTGTTTACAGGGTAGAAATCCTTATCTTTCTATTGCTGGTGGCTGATGGTTTCAAAGTGTGGTTACAGATAGCAGTCCAACATGTAACCACTAGGCCACAGTCTGTATGCCATAACACGCAGCAGATGAAAAAGTTGTATGGTCTTTTCCCATGGACTTATGGATCTGCCAGTCACGTGACTCACTTGAGACACACACAACTACAGGTTCTCCAGTTTTGCAACCTCAAGAGGATCCTTTAGCACAATGCAGGTTGTCCAGCTCAGTAGCCCAAGAAGGTTCATGGTCTCTGAGAGGAGTCAGTCAGATTTTCTCTGGTCCTGGATCAAGGTTTTATTCTTCCCAGCTTAGGAAGAACATTAGGTTTCAGGGTGAGCTGTGGCAAGATCCTTAAGCCTAGACACTGGGAAGAATAGAGGAATAGAGGATTCATCCCTTTCTAGGTAACTAGAAGCTCTGTGAGAGTATTACTGCCAGCATTCAATTTGCATGCCTTTAACAACACCGTGTTTAAGATACACACTCTACAAAATGGGATCTGATGTATGTGAAGGCATCACCATCTCAGAGATGCACATTTCTCATATATCTGAAAAGGGGTCACAGCTTATAAGTAATGCAGCTAAGAAAAGGTTGTGTCTTTTAATTAGTAAGTGCTTTTCTTCCCTTCCTTTGTGGAACATAACATTTGGGTGCATCATTAGTCACCGAGGTCTTGGGTTTGCTGAATTGCATTTACTTCGTAGACATGATGGAGAGAGCTTATCTGAAATGCAGGAGTGCAGAGATTAAGCAGGGGGAGGCTGAAGATGGAGCAGAAAAGAGATCTGAGGAAACCCAACATTTCGAAGTGTGACAGAAGATAAGGAGTCAGGAGGGAAAGGAAGACAGGTGTGGCTGGTTGGCAGAAAAGCCTGTGTATTCAATTACATAATCTGTTGTCAATCGAGAGGATTGTGTGAAGGGGTGGAGTCCAGTCTGTCAATCAGATCGAAGCTTGACGAGCTCATTTCGAGGCACTAAGGACATAACTAGCTCACTGGAGGCAGGACACATGCTCACTCCCTGCCGAGACACATGGCGCTACGCTAGAGCTCTGGAGGAGCTGCACAGAGACCCCTGCCAGTGCTGAGCTGCTCACACTGCTACGGGATCCACAAGACCTTCCACCTACTGGCCGACAATTGGCATCATTTCATGTGTTTCGTGAGTCTTAAGAGGGCTTTATAGATTGGCATCGCACATATGGGCTAATCCCTGGATTTATGAACTTGATCTGGACTGAGCTGGGATGTTTTCTCAATATTCACTTGCTCTTGACTATAAACCTCTTTCTTGTACACATATGAGCCTCCCTGGGTTCGTTTCTCTGGTGGACTGACTCAGCCTGTGATGAAGGGATGAGCAGAGGGCGCTTTCCATGAGAGAAGCAGAGTCAATTCCAAATGTGACTGCGAATAAAAGTTAATATAATAACTACAAAATGCCCATTGGGCTCAGCATAGGAGCTCTTGAATCAGAGGTCTCACCGAGAAGCTAATGGTATGAACTCACCTGAACTGAGAAAGCAGAGATTCCACTCTTCTTAGAAGTGACATTGTGACTGGACAGAAGCCCAGGAGAGACAATGTGACCACACAACCCCATTCCAGGGCAGCAAGAGGCCAAACACATGTTTCCAGCCTTTCAACCCACCCGAAATGTCAAGATACTGCAAAGAAAGATGCCCGCTCAAGTTGTTAAGGCAGAGGCATCTGCATTTATCAAACACACAGGAAATAAAATAACTCTCATGAGGAGGGACTTGTGACAAATTCATGTCAAAGGATTAGAAAACAAGGAGAGATGAGGATCACTGGGAAAGGATTAGTTCATCCACTTATGCAGATGCCTCCCCAGTCCAAGTGAGCTTTCTCCTCTATTTCTCAAAATTAATATTTTAAAAAGTTGTGGAAGATGTAGTTATTTAAGGTGGAAAGTTCAAAACTAGAGAAGACAGGTACACTGCCCCTATTTCCATAGTCCACAAACAACCATGGTGGACTTAATCTTTTGGCAAGTTGTACAAAACATGTCAGATGTTGTTAGTCTTTGCCAAGTCTGTTCGAAGTTCAGGGACCCTAAGCATACCAGAACCAACAGCCCTGGTCCTACACCAGCCTCCCACTTGTTCACCACATGAACAAGTCTCAGCCTTCTCACGTCCAAGGAGCATTCTGATGGCACAGCTTCCTTTGTTCCCAGGCAGGTTAGTGTGTCCTTCTGCCTGTCCCTGGTACTTTAAACCTCTCTCCCCAACACCATGATTCACAGGCATCATGCACACTCTGGGGGCTTCCTTATTCCTTGCCCCAGGACTAGGAAGCCTCATCTATCCCTGGGGAGTGGCTGGTGGTTTTGAACTACTAATCTTAGTGTCAGGAGTTTAACATGTAACCCACTATACTTCTAGGACTCCTTGGGTTAGGGGAGAGGCTATGTCGTCAAGTAAGAAGAGGCTTGTGATTCTCCAGAGCTGTGTCACCTAATAGAGGTGCAAATATGGAGAGTGGGTCGATCTAAACCCTGAATCATTTTATGAGAAGATAAGCCAAAGGCGACTTTGAGAACACACCCTCGATGAAAGTTAGTAGGACTTCCAAAAGGAATAGAATGGCGTTACAGAAAATAGCTTTACCCATAGCTCATGGGTCAGGCCAATCCTGCTAACAAACACTTTATGTAAATATCACCAAAATAGTCATCAATAATATAATCAATAACAAATATTTCATAGCACTTATTACCTGCCGTGCACTATGCTTTCCTTTGGCATACCCAATCTCAGTTAATCCTCACAAATCCACAAGTTAGCACTTTGCCATTGAGTGAATTTCAACCCACAGCAACCTCATGTGTATTCATGTAAACTGTGCCACACAAGGGTTTGGCTGGCTATATTTGTATGAATAGATCATCAGGCCTTTCTTCTGAGATGTTTCTGGATGGAATAGAAACCTGCCTTTTAGGTAAACAATCCAGTTACCTTGCCATGTGCACCAGCCACGGATAATTCTCCCCAGGCTGTGCAGGCCGTAGATGGCAAGGCCACACTTAGGGCTCAGATCTATTTAACTCCAAACCCAAGCTTATCATAGCATCTGGTAGCTGAGGGTGCTCATGAATGTTCCTGAGGTCTCTGAGTCCCGTGAACACTTGCATTCAAAGTTAATCTGCTCAGAATAACCAGTTGACAATTATTTCTAGCAACTTTATAAGGGAAATTGCTATTTGAAATTAGAATTCTTTGAGACAAAGCTGTCTGGTATAATAATATTCACAAACTATATTATTCTTTGAAATAAATCCAAAGACAGAGAGTCTGAAAATAGGGTGCAGGAGTCTAAAGGGCTTTCCAAACTGGTCTGGCAAGGGCAGGCTTTCAGGTTTCTCAGAATGAATAAAACAAAGAATATTCATCATCTAGTCACCCTCAACAAAGAGCCTACATGTCAGCCCTCTGCTAGGTTCTGAGAAGAACAATACAACTGACTGTGTCCTTGTTTATCCTTAAGAATCTCACAGACTCAATAGAAAAGGCTGTGTTCGGCTTAATGGCCTTTCCATTCCCATCCCTTCCTATATTGGGGTGAGACTGAGAAAAACAGTTTCAGTAACTTTTCTAGGCCAACCCTGAAAAGCATCAGTCAAAACTCCAGGCTCCATCACGACACTGCCGGCTGGGTCTGAAACAAGAAACTCTAGCTGTGGAACACAAGTCAGTCTGAGTCCGTCCTCCCCTGGCCCCGGGATCAAGAGGACCTTATAAATCATGGAGAGGCAAAGACTCTCTTCAATAGTCCTGTACCATGCCACCTCCCAACCACAAGCTTAACATAATATAAGCCTTGACTTTCCACTCTGCAGGTCCACGAATGGACTATTGACAGTGTTGGCACATAATGATTATAGACTTTCTGGATAAGGAAAGCTACTTCACGGGGTGAGGAATCCGAAGTGCATGATGGTGTGGTGATTGGATCAATCGCCTAGAGCTTCTGGAGCAAAGCTGAGTGCTTTCACAGGACACAACTTTATTCTCTCACAGTCCTAGAGGCTGCAAGTCCAAAATCCAGGGGTGGGCCGGGTCAGCCTGAAGGCTGTAGGAGGAAGAGCCTCCCTTGTCTCTTCCAGCTTCTAGTATTTCTGGCATCCTTAAGCTTGTGGAAACATAACTTTGGCTTCTGCCTTTATCTGCACAGGGGCATCTTCCCTCTCGGTCTGGCTTACTATGTCACTTCTCTTTTTATAACACCAGTCACATTAGATTGAAACCAATGTAGCTTCATGTTAATTTAACTAACAATATGAATCAATAGCATCCTCACAGACACAGACCCTATTTCCGAATAAGGTCACATGGACAGGTATGAGGGGTTAAGACATCAACATACCTTTAGGAGGACACACTCAACCCATAATATTTACCTTTCAGTTAAAAGGGCACAGGCAAGTCAATGGCACTAGCCAATGAGTTTTCTCAGGCCAAAGGCCAACTCCTTAATACCATATATAAATTAGGCTGAAGGTCACTGCCAATCATTTGGGAGAAGAGATCCAGAGGTTGTTAAACAGAGAGCAATCAAAATGTCCACAGCAGCCAAAACCTAAGAAAAGTTTATGTTCTAATCTAAGAAAAGTAACTAGATAAATAGTTTGACATGCTAATTTTGGTATCATGACATTTTCTAACTATACCAACATGCAGGGAAAAAAAATATTTGTGAGTCAGGAGACAAGGGCTCTGGTTCTGGTTCTGCCACTGAACTGCTGGGCCGGGCTGTTCATCCCTTTTGCTGAGTTCTGACTTCTCTGTTGGTCGCCATATAGTTAGGAGGCCTTGAGTCAGGTCTGACTCATACGCAGTGGATGAAGAACTGCCCGTTCCCCGACCACCCTCACAATGGTGGCTATACTTAAGTCCATTGTTGCAGCCTGGATGTCTCTGGCTTCTATAGAAGACTTAAAAAAAAATTTTTTTTAACTAACAAACAAAAATCCTCACTGTCATCTAGTGCATTCCAATGCATCCTGATCCTCTATGGGGTTTTCCAAGCTGTAAATCTCATAGGAGGCATATCACCTCATCTTTCTCTAGAGGGAGAGCCCCTGGTGAGTCTGAACCACTGACCTTAGGGTTAACAGTTCAACGCCTACCAGACAGCACCACTAGAGCTCCGTTAAAAGACTTAAAAGCAGTGGCTCTCAACCTGAGAGTCTTGACCCTTTTGGGGGTCGAGCCCTTTCACAGGGGTCGCCTAAGACCATAGGAAAACACATATTGCTGGTGGTATTAGGGATTGAGACGCCACTTCTCTATCCGTCTCCAGACAGATCCGCCCATGTGCAGATACACCCACATACAAGTACCTGGCATGAAAACTGTGACCCATGCCATACCATGCTTCAAGACAAAAGTTCGTTTATTTGTCATTAGAAATACATATTTCACAATATAGAATTTCATATTGTTTTTGTGATGAATCAGGATGCTTTCATGATGCTCAATTTGTAACAATGAAAATAGATCCTGCATATCAGATATTTATGTTGTGATTCATAGTAGTAGCAAAATGACAGGAAGTATCAACAAAAACAATTTTATGGTTGGGGGAGTCACTACACACAAGGAACTGTATTAAAGGGTGACGACATTAGGAAGGTTGAGAAACACTGCTTAAAAGGGTCTTTAAAAAGCCTCTTTCAATTTTAACAGGCTGACATTCTTGTTATAGCAAGAAAGGGTACAAAGTGGCAATTGTATCAATACATCGAGTAGCCAGTCAGCATTATATTCTGCAGAAATTAACACTTAGTCATGTGGCTGGCCGAGTTCTTGCCCTGGCCTGGCTAGAATTCAGCACTCAGCTACCTGCCAAAAGGTCGGCAGATTCACAAACACCACCCGCCCCCCAGCTGCCCCGTCACACAAAGACCCAGCAGTGGTCTGCTCCTTTAATGGGGGGCAGTTCTACCCTGGAGGGGGGGGTGGTTGCCTTCAGTCAGAATCGGCTCACTGGCACATAGCAGTATGGTTGGCAAAAAACAAAACAAAACAAAACAGCTCTGATGACTGACTAAGGAAAGAAGCCACAATCTGCACAAGGACAGCTGCTTTGGCTTCTCTGCCTCGACCAGGAGGCTGCTCTGAGGCCCAGGATGGGATTCTAGGCCCAGACAGTGAGCAGAAGAGGTGCCTGGACCACACCTATCTCTTTTGCAGACCCCCCACCCCCACGCCGTGTTTCCCCGCTTGAGCTCTTGTTCTGGTCTTTTCTCCTTTGCAGAACTATAAAACTGCTGCCACGAGGTCCTGGAAAACCTGGTAAGGCCTCCTGAGTAACTTTTACCTCTGATAATTAACATTCAGTTTTAAGTTTGAATTGGTGACGTGTCTTAATATACAATTAAAAGCAACTATTTTAGTGACCCCTTAGTTTAACAAGTGATATCTGCATTGAATTTCTCTTCAAGTAATGACTGTACTGTATTTTTTGGACCATTAGATGCACCTGACCAAATATTATTTTAAATGACAGACCCAGTTTTTAAAGCAGGAAAAAAAGAAAAAAAAATTCTGAACCAAATAGTACCAGTAAACTAAAATATTCTGGGGTACCACACCTTCAGACCATAAGATGCCCTTCGCCATAAGTGCGTCTTATGGCCTGAAAAATACAGTATTTAATTCTAATACTCAATGGAGTCATGGCTGCAAACAGGTTAAGTGTTGGGTTGTAAACCACAGAGTTGGTAGTTCTTGTCCACCTGAGGCTCCCCAGGCAAACAAGGAGGCCATCTGCTCCCATACAAACGCACAGTCTCAGAAACCATAAGCGCTGTACTCCTTTGTCTTGTAGGATTGCTATGTCTCGCAGTTAGTCAGCTCAGCAACAGTGACAGGAATGCTCATAACATTCCTTAAGACAAATACAAAAGAAAAGAATTTTTTTCTTTTTGGTTTTATTTTTATTATTTTTAATCATTTTATAGGGGGCTTATACAACTCTTTAAAAAATCATTTTATTGGGGGCTCATATAACTCTTGTCAAAATCCACACATACATCCATTGTATCAAGCACTTTTGTACATTTGTTTCCTTCATCATTTAAACACTTGCTTCCCACTTGAGGCCCTGGTAGCCATTCCTCACTTTTCCTCTCCCTCCCCACTCTCTCCTCCCTCATGAACCCCTGATCATTTATAAATTATTATTATTTTGTCATTACCTTACACCACCTGATGTCTCCCTTCACCCATTTTTTTTCTGTCCATCCCCCAGGGAGGAAGCCATATGCAGATTCTTGCAATCTGTTCTTCTTTTCTACCCCACCTTCCCTTCACCCTCCCATTATCACCCCTTTCACCACCAGTCCTAAGGGGTTCCTCTGGCCTGGATTCCCTGTTTTCCAGTTCCTACCTGTACCAGTGTACATCCTCCGGTCCAACTGGATTTGTAAGGTAGCACTGGGATCATGATAGTGGGGAGGAGAGGAAGTATTCAAGAACTAGAGGAACATTGTATGTTTTATCATTGCTACACTGCATCCTGACTACCTCATTCCCTCCCCGGGCCATCTGTGAGGGAATGCCCAGTTGCCCCCAGATGGGCTTTGGGTCCCCACTCTGCACTACCCCCATTCACAATGATATGATTTTTTTGTCCAGAAAATATTATTTTTAATATTTTAATATCAAGACATAAACCTAACTTCAGAAAACACAATTATGTCAAAGTTAATCAAGCAACTCATCTATCTATTCACCCATTTATCATTCTCTCTGTGTTAGTCCGGGTAGACTATAGAAACAAATTCATAAATATGCATATGGATATAAGGGAAAGGTTTATATAAAAGAGGACTTGAACATTGAGAAAGCATCCCAACCCAGGGCAGTCCAGTCTATAAAGTCTCCTTCTGACTCACAAAGCACATGTAGTCAAAGCGTCCTGGTGCTGGCAGGGGTCTGCTAATGGCTCAGGGTCCATCAACAGCATCCAGTGGTGGTAGAAGCAATGCAGCACAGGGATCTCCATGTGGCTTCTCCAGCTTCAGAGATCTGGTTCCATCAGGGTAAGGCAGTGTGGCTTCTCTTCCGGCTCCTCCAGTTCCTCAGACGCTGCCATCTTGTCTTGTTAGTAGCTAGTCATCTCAGAGACAGAATCCCAGAGACTGAGAGTCCAGTCTCTCTTCTCCAATTGGGAAATACCATGAGATTTCCCAGAATTCTCAGGAGAAAGCCATGCCCACACAGAGGTCTCAGTGGCTACTTAATGGCTATCTCCAGATTAACAGGCTAGACTCCACCCCTACATCTCAATCATGAAATTGACATAGGAACATGGCCACCTTTCTCTCTCTCTCTCTCTCTCTCTCTCTCTGTCTTCATGCAGTTTTAATGTTGCTATTCAAGCTACGTGATATATAAGCCACCCATTACCACGGAGTTGAAAGAGCCTAAGTAGCAAGAAGGCCTTGTTGGAACCCTACCCTGGGATCAAGGCAGTAGTGTAAACAGAGTTCACTTACCCTAAAATGTTCTTCTGTTTTGAGTACACATGTCACATGAGCCATAAATATTACACGAATATTGCAGTTTGTAACACACAGCTGTTAATACAGTCCACTCTATTCTATCATCATTACCACATTGACTAAGAGAAAGTGCTGAGCATAGGGTCAGTGGGTGTGAGACATACTCACACAGAGCCAAAGGAGCCATCAGGGAGGACAGATCAACACGACGGACAGAGAAAGTGGCACAGGCACTATCCTGAAGCCTGGAGACCAGATCCTGGACCTGGTGGCTTCTACGGTAAGGGCCCTTTCTGCCCCCCTCCCCCCACCCTCCTCACTCCACTGCTGGCTGGTGGGGCAGTTCATGGAAAGCAACATCCTAAGGAAGTGAGAGCCTGGTTGGGTCCTCGGTGTGAAGGCTGTTTTGGCTTTAAGCAGTGTCCACTACCTTGATCCACCTGTACCTAACGGCCGAGAATTACAAAAGAGCACCCGGAAAAGCTGGTAATCAGCAAGAAGGTAAAATTGACTTCTACCTCAAAGAGAGGGCAAAAGGAAGACCATTAATGATAACATCTGATATCACTCCCATCATTTACTAAAGCAACAACTGTGTGTCCATTGTGGCTGTATCATTTCATCATACTTCATGAACTCTATGATGAGGCAGTAATCTGAGAAGTTGGACTCTATGAATAAAAAGATAGCAGAAGGGTCAGGGGACGATGCATTAACAACCTGCAAAATGTAGAAGATATAATCTTGTTTGCTGGAAGCAAAGAGGACTTGAATTGTTCACTGACATGTTTGCTGATGAAAACCAAAAAATGAGAGCCTTCAGCGTGGCTCAAGCTCAACCTAAAGAGAAGAAAAATGCACACAACTAGACCAATAAGTAACCTCAGGAAAAGCAGAGAAAAGATCGGGATTGTCAGGGTTTTGTTTTACCTGCATCAACAATCAACGTCTTCACTGTTGGGAAGAAATCAAATAATGTCTTGCACTGATCATTGTGGCTGCCCAAAAATCATTTAAAATGCTAAAAATCAAAGAGGTCACTTTGAAGATTAAGGTTTTCTTGACCCATCCATAGCATTGACAATCACTTCACAGCCATGCAAAAGCACACTGAAGAAGACAGAAGAATGTATGCATTTGAATCAGAGCTGATGAAAAACACTAAGCATCCTGTAGACTACCAGAACAAACAAATCTATCTTTGAAGTACATTGAGAACGTTCCTTCGAAGAAAGATAGTGAGACTTTGTCTTGGGAACTCTGGACAAGAGGGACTAGATGCAGGGGTCCTCGAACTACAGCCCGCGTGCCACATGCGGCCAACCAAAGACATTTACCTTGCCCACCGGGTGTTTTGCTGCCGCTATCCTGCTTAGCAGCTGACTCATTCCAAGCCCTCAGTGAATTTATTCATAGTTGTTGTGTTTTAACTATAGTCCAGCCCTCCAACGCTCTGAGGGACAGTGAACTGGCCCCCTGTTTAAAAAGTCTGAGGACCCCTGGAGCTACTAGAAGCTGGAGAAAGACATCATGCTTGGTGAAGTATAGTGACAGCACAAAAGAGGGAGACCCTCAACAAGACGGGCTGCTGAAGCAGTGGTGGCAATAACAGATGGGCTCCACCCCAGCAGCCATGGACGACTGGTGCAGGACCGGGCAGCGTTTCATCCTGTTGTACAGAGGGTCACTGGGAGTCTGGCACCTAAAGACAACAGCTGAATGATAAATGTTACACGACGTTGTTGTTGATACCCTCTTTCTAACTTCACTGAAGCATAAACAGCATTACAGACGATAAAATGGAAGTTCATGGGAAATGCATCAGTTGCTCAATGTCGCACAGTTAGAAAGTAGCAGAGACAGCTAGACTTTTTATCCTTTATCTCATCATTCTAGGCCTAATACAGTAAACCAAGGAAGGGCATTAGGGCTCCAAAGTCTGTCCTACATTTCCTGTGACAATCATGTACTCTGGTGCCAATTTGATTAAGAATATGAGGGTGAAGTCTGGCCTTTCAACCTGGAGATAGCCTATAAAGACCTCCGTGTGGGAATGGCTTTCTCCTGAGAATTCTGGGAAATATCGCAATATTTCCTCCAGGACTTATGGCTCATTCTCTTGAAAATGCTCTACTGATAAGACACAAGGCTGATTCCCTGTGAGCCTTCATCCTGGGGGAGAAGTCACATGGGCTTACCCTGATGGAACCAGAACTCTGAAGCCAGAAAAAGCTACATGGAGACTTCTTCCAGTGCTGACATGTTTCTACCACCACTGGATACACAAGACTCCGCTCCCACTGGCATGTGATTGTCCTGGCATCATTGCAAGTGCTTCGTGGGTCTGAAGAGGGCATATGGATTGGTATCAGACATATGGGCTAATATCGGACTTATGAACTTGAATGAACTGGGTTGGGATGCTTTCTCAATGTTCTATTCCTCCTGTATATAAACTTCTCCCTTAAGCACACGAGTGTCCATGGATTGGTTTCTCGAGTCTACCTGGACTAACACATTTCCCCCGAGAGTTCATCTAGAGAATATCATTACCAAATCAATAACTCTGGTGATAACTAGAGCATGGATAATCTTTGAGGTAGAAAGTATTTGAACTCCCTGTCCATTCTGTCTTATCTGTAAAGACATGATAATATAGTGTGATGTCAACCTGGCTCCCCCAGTCTGCCCAAGCTCCACATAGTCTAGAGGTAGCAATCCAGGGTTATTAGAATAAAGTATACTCGCATCGAAGGAGTACTTGAGTAGAGGTCCAATGTTCATCTGCTATCTTAATACTTAACATATAAATATATGTCCACAGATCTAGTCCGCTTTCATTATATATAAATATATTTACATATATACATGTCTGTATTTAGACCTCTATAAATGTCTTTTGCCTCCTAGTTCCTTCCTCTATTTCCTTTTCTCCCACAACCATGTTTGGCCTTCATTTGGGTTTCAGTAATTCATCTTGGCAACATTGCCCTTGATCCAGCTCCACCAAGAATCCTAATCCCTTCTCTCCCTCCATTTTAGATCACTTGTTGTTCCCTTGTCTCTAGGTTGGTTGAAAACCCTTTCCTTTCTCCTGCCTCCCCACTCCCGTGCACCTCTCCACTCCAAGCAGTTTTGGGTTTTTTTTTGGGGTCCTGTTTTGGGTTTTTTTTTTTTTCCTCTGGATTGCTTATCTTGCTTATCTTACCTAGACAGACATGCAGAGACAATAATAAGCACAAAAACAAAACAAAGAAGAACAATAATGTGAAGAACAACAAATGACAAAAAAGAAACCCTGTAACACTTCTTAATGGATGGCATCTTGTTTTCGTCTTTCAGACGAAAGTTGTTACACTTTATGCTCCATTCCCAGAATAGGAGATTTGGCTTTCGAGAATGTGAATAAGGAAAATGTGGTGCTGATTATGGAGTCTGTCCTTGGGGGCTTCTGAGCCCAGAGGCAAGGCCTGGGAATGTGTAAATGAACTGGAACCTGGCTGTGCCCTGAGTGGACAAACTGTACCCCTTCGTCTTCTGGCACTAACTATTGCCAGGAGTTGGTGGGAGGGAGGTGCTTAAAAACATGATTCTCTGTGTGCCAAGACTGTTTCCCCTCTTTGGACCCGCAATAAGTTCCATTTGGCACCACTTGCCCTTGGAAAAATCTTTTCCCATAGTTCCCAAGAAACTATATAAATTGATGGTCTAGTGTTTTGTTGCTAGTGCCTTTCCCAAAATTATGTCAAATTCATAAGGATTCTAGAGTTTTGGAAATATTTCTAGAGGAAAAATCAACCTCCTAATAAACTCTTTGTACTGTTTCAAAGCAAGAGAGTATGCTCCACACAGAACCACTTACTTTTTAAATAACCTAATCATTTTTAATGCTATTATCACAAATAAGTAACTCCAAACATATATTCTTCAAGCTATTACACAAGTAATCTTTAACTTTACTTAAAGTTACTATTCTTAATTTTTTTCCCCTTAAACATCTTTCTCCTACTCTTATTTGTGCTTGTTGAAAATGTTATTTTTGGTTGAGGTTATTTTAAGTGGGTGTTGAAATAATTTCTGGGACTGTCTTCTTGCTCAACAATGAATGTTCTTTTAAGCCTACACATCGCAGGCCATCATACCAAAATAAATTATATGGGCCCTGTGCAAGGCTCCCAAGTGCCTGACATTTTATTTATGAGAGCTGGCTGCTGCGTAATGTTTGTAGTTCCCCCCGAGCAAGTACGGACTCCAGCTTTCTTTTCTCTTTCTGCCTTTTCCAAGAATTTCTGCCCTCTCATTTCTTAAGTAGCTGGCTTGAGTAGTTTTATTATTTGGGATAATAAAACTATTTTAGCTTTATTATGTCCTTCGGAGATTATTTTTGTTATTTTAGGTGTCAATCAAGTCTATTTTCATAACTATATAGGTATAGGGAACCCAACAAGGCTATCCAAATTCATCAAGGTATTGTCCTAACTCTAATATAGTTAGTTAGCACACACAGTGAAGCACTTGATGATGAGCCAAAGGTTGGCTGTGCAAATCCAGAGATCCTCCAGAAAACGGGCTGATTGTTCTTTTCTGAAAAGTCATAGCCTTAAAAACCCTAATGGAGCAGGTTCCCCCCACCACCACCATCTCGTCATGTGTACAGGGCACCAGGCATCCCAATCAGCTCCTCAGCAGTTAACAACAACAGATTTTTTTTTAAATCCTTATATATTTAGGAAATTTGACCACTTTTCCTCCCTCCTTTTTAGAGGAAAGTATCTCAAAGCCTGTATTTTTCATTGCAACCTTCAGGTTTGTTTCCACCACTAGGCCATATTTTCAAACGACGGTGCCTCCCTCATTGTTTCCAAGTTTTGCACTCCAATTGCCAATAATTATGAATGTATCTTCATGGCATGTCTGATTAATTTCAGACTGAAGAAGTCGGTAGTTATTCCATTTCTTCCTTCAGTTCCCTTCACCACAGTCATTTCTGTCACCATACTTATTCACTCTGTATGCTGAGTGAATAAATTGGACTCTTTGAAGAAAGGGACTTCAGAATTGGAGGAAGGCTTATTAAAATCGTTGCTTGCTGACACCTAGGAGGATATAAGGCAGTTGCAGACGAAGATCAAGAACAACAGCTTTCATTTGGGATAACAACTCAATATAAGGAAAAGCAAAATCCTCACAAGTGGACCAATAAGAACCACAGCATGATGAAAGGAGAAAAGACGGCCCAGAGACAGCACAAAACCTCCTTGAACAGTTGAAGAACAGCTGAGCCCTGGTGGCTCAGTGGTTGTGTGCGGGACTGCAGCCTACAGGGATGATGGTTCAAATCCAGCAGCAGCTCTCCAGGGGCAAGGCTGGGCTTCCTACTCCCACCAGGGAAGTAATGCCAAAAAGAAAAATTGAAGAACAAGAATGTCACTTTGAGTACTAAGTTGCACCTGACTCAAGCCATGATATTTTCCTTTGCCTCATATACATATAAAAGTTGGATATTAAATAAGAAAGACTGAGGAGGAATTGGTGCATTTGAATTGTGGTGCTGGTGAAGAATATTAACTGTCAGAAAAACAAACAGATCTGTCCTGGGAGAAGTGCAGAAAAAACGCTCCTGACAAGTGCAGATCGATCTGAAAATACTTCTAAAGGTCAACAAACAAATCTAGCACTATTTATAGGCCTTTCTCTTTTTTCGTCATTGTTTGCTGTTGCTGTTGTTTTATTTTATTTTGCTTTTCTCTGTTTTGTTTTTGTGGGTTTTATTGTCTCTGTCTGTCTATACAGATGAGATAGGAAGGATACACAATCCAGAGGAGGAAACAATGGTGGGGGAGAGACAAGGGAGTGGGGAGGCAGGAGAAAGGAAAGGGGTTTTCAACCGACCCAGGGACAAGGGAACAAGTGATCTAGAATGAGTGGAGAGGAGGGCATAGGATGCTTGATCAAGAACAATGTAGCCAAGAAGAATTACTGAAACCCAAATGAAGGCCAAACATGAGAGTAGAAAAAGAAGAGAGTACAAGGAAATTGAAAAAAGAACTGGGAGGCAAAAGACATTTACAGAGGACTAGTTACAGGCATGTACATATGTAAATCTATTTTTATATAATGGTAGGGGAATAGATCTATGTACATATATTTATACGTTAAGTATTAAGGTAGCAGATGCACACTGCTCAAGGGTCTCTACTCAAGCACTCCCTCAATGTAAGAACACTTTGTTCTCATAACCTTCATTCTATGATGCTGCTCTTCCCAACAAGATCGCTGAAGACAAATGTGTGCATAAGCAAACGTGGTGAAGAAAGCTCATGGTCCCTGGCTACCAAAAGATATGTTGTCTGGGGTCTTAAAGGCTTGGAGGTAAATAAGCAGCCACCTAGCTGAGAAGCAACAAATCCCATGTGGAAGCAGCACACCAGTCTGTGTGATCATGAGGGGTGGATGGGTGCAGCTATCAGGCATCAAAGACTTAGAACAAAAAAATCACATTATGTGGAGCATGAACGTGGAGCATGAAGTGGAGACCCAAAGTCCATCTGCAGACATTTGTACATCCCCTCACAGAAGGGTCATGAGATAGTTAATGTTTATTATGCCAACCTGGCTGATTGACTCTGGTTGGACCAGAGTCAGCCAGTTCTCTGCTTCAGCTGGCAAGGCTCACTTCCTGCAAGACATCCCCCAGAAGGCACATGGACCTATTCCAATGCAGCCCTGGGTGCTGGACTAGCCATGTGGAGAACCCTGCCAGCGCTGAGATGCTTACACATTCACTTGAGACTGGTGGCACTTTTTAAAAAATAAATAACTTTATTAGGGTCTCTTACAGCTCTTATAACAATCCATACATCAATTGTATCAAGCACATTTGTACATATGTTGCCATCATCATTTTCAAAGTGACAGACATTCTCCTGCAGTTGACATAATTGCATGTGTTTTGTAAGATGGAGGAGGACTTTGTGGATTGGTGTCAGACATATGGTCTAATGATAGACTTGTGAACTTGTGAATGATAGATAGCACTGGGTTGGGATGTCTCCCTGATGTGCACTTACCCTTTATATAAAACTCTCTCTTATACATACGAGTTTCTGTGGATCTGTTTCTCTAATGTATCCAGACTAACACAGGTCACAAGGAAGGGACAAGTTAGCCAGGGTATGGTATAGCACTATGGAAACACAACATTCCTCTAGTTCTTTAATGCTTCCTCCCCACTCTCCCTGCTCCCTCCCCCACTTTCATAACCCTAGTTCTACCTTACAAATCTGGACAGATAAGAGCTCTCAACACAGAGACTCTAAGATAGATAAAGCTGTTAGGCACAATAATGGGAGTATAGATACCATAAGGGTAGGGGGAAGACGAAGGGAGAAGGGGGACAACGGGGTAACCAATGTCAATGTTTAACACCCCCTTGCCCTACACTTCAACTGCCAAGGAGTGAAGGGAGACAGCAGAGGTACAATATATGAAAATAATAATAATAATGTATAATTTATCAAGGGTCCACAAGGGTGAAGGCGGAAAAAAGAGAAGCTGATAAGAAGGGCTCAAGTAGAAAGAAAATATCTTGAAAATGATGATGGCAACATATGCACAAATATGCTTGATACAATTGATGTATGGATTGTTGTAAGAGCTGAAAGAGACCCCAGTAAAATTATTTATTTTAAAAAGTGGCTAAAGTGAAGAGGATGTTGGAGAAGGGCAACTAGTTTGTTAAAAGATAAAAATTACAAAGTCACATGAATTCAATTCCCTGATTTATTCATTTGTTCCTGCAACAAGTATACCTCCGCTGTGTGCCAACGGACCTCATGATGGCCACTACCCTTTTATCAGTGAAGAGCTGATGCTGCTGTGATATCAAACAAGTTTCAGTGAAGCTTCCCGGCTAAGACCTGACTTGACAATTTCCTTTCAGAAATCAGCCCATGAAATCCCTGTGGAGCACAACGGTTCCATCTGCTGCCGTTCATTGGGCGGAAGGAGGATAGGCACACGTTGCCATGAGTCACGGTCAACATCAAAGCAGCAAATAACAAATGTGTGCCGGACCCTGTTCCGGGTGCTGCAGCAGTGGACACGATGCAGTCACGGTATCCGCGAGGTGCTGATGTTCCAGGCAGGGATGATGGGTAGAGGAAGGACAAGACATGAGAAAAGTAAAAAGCTCAAATAAGAGATTTTTCTTGTAAAAGTGAACATCCCCTTTGGGGGTCTTTGGTTAGCAAAAACAGATATTAATGTAGGCCGAAGGAGGAATGGTAGTGCCAATGGTTAAGCTCAGATGCTAACTCGAAAGTCAGCTATTTGAGTCCACCGGCCAGTTCACAAGACAAAGATGTGGCAACCTGCTTCTGTAAAGATTGTATGTGTGCATGCCCCCTTGGGTAGGTCTACTCAGAAGCATTCTCCTCCAAGTCCTGTCGGACTGCATGGGTCAGAACTGACCCAACGGCAGTGGGTGACAGAGGTCTTTCTTAAAAATGAAGAGATGTACGGTGAACTTTCAAAAAGCAGAGGATACTTGGATGGGAAATAAAACTCATATAAGTGGAAGATTTTCTATGGTTTGGGTTTATAGTGATTATCCACGAAGTGTGTTTTCAAAAACTTCCTTTTATTTCTTCATTAAGTTGCAAAGTTCATTGTAGTGGAGTGGAGACCCTTTCTCTTTTTCACCATTGGATCCCCAAAGCTTACGATAGTACCTAGCATACAAGAAGCACTCAAGAAAAATTTGTTGAATGAACAAATGAATGAATGAATGCATGCATAATTTGCAGATCATCAAGAAAGATGAATGCCTTTCTTACAGGACTCTCACTCAGACAGGTGAATGGTAGCTTTGTTTTTTAAGCAAAAGGAAGGAAAAGAAATTTATCGGAGTCCATCTGGGAAACTCTAGAGGGGCCTAGTATAAGCTACTGTGTAGGCACGCCCAGGCAAAGGGTCACAGCATTCACTGTACCCCTATATCCCAGGGGAACTCCCCTTGAGCTGATCCTCAAAGGGGAAATGGTGGCTTTTTTTACTCCTTCTCCCTCCTCAAGATGGAAATTCACCACACCTTGAACACACTAAATACTTGTGCTTAGCTACATGTTCTGTGGAATGAAACAGCTAGCTTCCCCCTTGCGCCCCTCCTCCCCCCTGTAGCTTGGCAATAACGATATTACTCTGGGAATCTGTGATAAGCAGTGTTTTAACAAGTGAAAAAGAGGGGGAAAGTAAACATGTAATTTTTATAAAGTTGTCATAGCCTGCCACAAAACTTAAGTGGGAGTTATTTTTAAACTATTTTAAATGGCTGTGGGAGGAAGGGGTGGGTTTATGTCCTGGGAAGTACTTTTACTCCCAAAGGCTTCAACTAGCTGTCCACCAGGGGAAAGGGCACTAGAAAAAATAGTTGAGACTGTTCCTGACCTAAGAAACACAGTACAAAATGAGCTTCTTGGGTTCCCTGTGAGTGCAATGTAAGAATACACAACTGAACCATCTCACTGACGAAGTCACGGAATCCTGGGTGTCTGGTCAAGAGGTTTAATTTCATGCATACTTCACAGCTTGTCCTGTTCAGAATGGAAAAACCAATAAAAACAAGCCTTAAAGAAGGATGAGAAAACTATATGTGCATCTGTTCTGTAAAAACATGCATTCCAGGCGTTGCCTGTAGTGACATGACAGAAGTGATAACCAAGCCTACTCAGCTAATTAAATGGGTTCAAATGGGGAAGGTGGGGATTTATTATCTTGAGCTGAGTTTTCCAGAAAAGCAAAACAAGTTAACCTTATCTAGGCATATATGACAATAATAATACCATTGCCCTTAAGTTGATTCCAACTCACAGCGACCTTATATAGGATTTCTAAGACCATAAATGTTTATGGGAGCGTGTAAGCCCTTCCTTGGAGCAGTTGGGTTTGGATGGCACACTTTGTGGTTAGATTATACTTACTAGTGCTACCATGAGTATTGTGCATAAATACAAAGAAATTTACATCAAGGAAATGTCTCAAACTGTTGCAGAGGTGGGACAGTCCCAAGTCTGTGAGTAAGATATCAGGCTTCTCATATCTCATATGACTTACTGCAGGGGCTGATGAACCCTAGGTCATCTGGTCAGACAGCCGGTTTCTGGCTGCAAAGGCAAATGAATGCAAAGTTTGCAGATAAGACGCAAGCTGCAGATGGCTCCTAGGATCAGCAGACAATACAAGATGCTGCTGGCTCAAGTCCAAAGACCAGAGGTCAGATGGCAATCCAGATGCAGGATCCAGACCCACCAAAAAGCAGAGAACTTCATTTCAATTGACTGACTGTTTATAGCAGATCTTATCATGGAGCCAATTACATGATATTAGAGCTCATCAAGGGGATTACTGCATCTTAACTATCAAACTACTGTGAATCCTGGTCCAGGCAAGTGGATACATCTGCTAACTATCACAACTAATTAATAATATCAAAAATAGACATATAAAGATTACAGTTTCGTGTCTTAAGCATGCCACTATTTCACGGCCTTACTGGAGTCCTGTTAGGACAGTGGTTAAGTACTTGACTGCCAACCAAAAGGTTGGCAGTGCAAATCATTCCATGGGAAAAAGGTGTAGCAGTTTGCTTCCCTCAAGGTAACAGCCTTGGAAACTCTTTGGACCAGTTCTACTCAGTGATGTAAGGTTGTAATGATTTTGAATCAACTCAACAGCAGTGGGTTCCTATTTCAATTGGCTGCCTTACTGGTTAACATGTTTGCTAACGGAAAGGCCAACAAATCCTGGCTCACATCCCCTCAGATGTGCCTTCGGAAAAAGAGCTGGTAGTCTCCTTGGACAGCCAATGGAGCAGCTCTGCTCAGTCACGTCCATGGACTCAGAATTGACTTGACAGCAAAGGCTTTGACTTGGGTTGAATTCGCTAGTGGTTTTATCAGTGCCATCATGCTTCGTTCTTCCACTAAGAAACACAGCGCTTCTCTCAGCTTCTTTTCCTCACACCCAGTCCAAAAAGATGCATCTCCTTGAGATCTGGGGTGGTGTTACAGAGGTGTTGCTGCTACAGAACACAGCCATTTCTGAGGCTTCTTGAACATAATTGAAATCCATGTGTAGCTGAGATTCGTGTTTTTGCTATGAAAAATGTGCTCCCAGCTGTGAGAGTAAGTAAAGTGGATTGAAGAAAAGTACCCTTCGTAGACTGACTTTAGAAAAAACATCTTTGAAACCATTGTGCCGAGTCAGGCATATGAAATGCTTGGATTAAGAAAAGTCCTTTATTCTTAAATTTCATAGAAATTCTTCCAGCATACAAGCCTGTGGTCATCTTATTAGACAACAATAATGATAAAAACATTACTGAGGCAATTAAAAGTTACTAAATGTCACTCTAATAAGTGCTTTAAAATATTTTCTCATTAAGTACTAACAAGTTATAAATGAAGAAATAAATGCTTTGAGAATTCAAGTAACTCCCTCAAGATCAAACACTACTTAAGCACCAGTACTTAAGATTATCTGTGTTGGCATAAAGATAGATCTAGTCATCACAGGAATAAAACTGAGATTCTGGAAATAAACCTTGGCTTCCTTAAATAAATCCCAAAACACATTAATGTGCATAAGAATAGCCTTTTCATTAGGTGGTACAGAGTGGCTGTTTATATGTAAAAGAATGTATTATAGCCCCTACTTCAAACCAGACACAAATCTTACCTGAAAGCAGATCAAAGACTAAAAGTTAAATCTACAACACTCACAAGGTAACACAGATGTAAGCCTTCATGACCCTGAAAAGTCAATGGTTTCTTAACTATGATTCTTAAGCAGAAACAAGCAAAGAAAACATTGCTAAAAGAGACTTCAACAAGTCTCTTTACAAGTCTCTTTACAAGTTTGTAAAGTTTACAAACTTTAAGCTTTGAAGGACACCATCAAGAAAATACAAAAATAACCCATAGAATGGGAGAAATCCATGTAAGGCATAGATATAATGACATTTATACATATATAGTAATGGTCTAAAATATGAATAATACAAGTCAACAATTAAATAATTCAATGTTAAAAGAAAAAGTATTTCAATAGACACTCCTCCAAAATACACAAATGGTCAATAAGGGCATGAAAAAATGCCCAACATCATTGGTCACTGAACCATTTCAACAACTCGGATGACTACGATAAAAAAAAGTCTGACAAAAACAAGTGGTGGCAGGGCTGTGGAGAAACAGCATTGGTGGTAGAAATGTCAAACAGGACAGTCCCTTTGGAGGCAGGGCAGCAAGTTCTCAAAAGTTAAACGTAGAGCTGCCAAATGAGCCAACGCTCCCAATCCTTGTATTATACGCAAAAGATTGGAAAATACATGGTTCCACACAAAAAATGTCTACACCTTTGTTCAAAGTGGTTTTATTCATAATGGCCAAAAAGTGGAAGCAGCTCAAATGTCCATCTACAGGTAAATGGACAAGGAAGAGGTGCCAACATCAATGAGCTATGGTTGTGTGCACCAAGTGAATTCCAAGAGAACATTACTCAGCAATCACAAGCAGTGTTTCAACATGCTACAACCCTGAAAACGTTAGAGACAAGGCATTGTAAGATTCCATTTCTATATGAAGAATCGACAAAACCATGGAGACACAAAGTGTACTAGTGGTTGCCAATGGCAGGAAGAGGGAGGAATAGGGAAGAACCACAAAACTGTACACTTCAAAAGAATAACTATTATGATGTGTGAACTGTATCACATTTTAAAAATGCTACGTTAAACTAAAATGTGCATATACTTAGAAAGAAAATGCAGAGCAAAAAATCAAACTGTGAGTCTTTGATTCCAGAGCCACACTGCAGCTCTCTTATGTCCATAGTCTATAGACATTTGCCAAATTAAGTAGAGCTGGAATTCCTTCTTGAATTATGTCATTCAGCAAATTCACTCACTTAATAAATATTCACTGGAAACTTGCTCGGTGCCAAGGAATGTATGTATTTGTTTGCTTTTTGAAAACAGATGCAAACACCTGAACTTAGAAACCAGAGAAAGTAATAAAGAACCTTGTTGTTATAATGGAAACCCCAGCATTCCATTAAACACTATGTTCCACACATGCTGGAAAATGCATCGCTTTAGAGCCCATGGGCTTACACCTTAAAGAAAAATAGAGAAAGGCAGTCAAAAAATAAAAATCACACTATTTGAAATATATTATTTATATATATAAATATTCAATAAATCTTAAAGCATGAAATAGAGAAATATGACCTACTTTACATATTACTTGTTACAATCTTTCAGAATTTGTATTTATGGATTAAATTTATTTTCTATAAAGAAAATGAGATTTTTAAAAAATATATTCAATAAAAATGATATTCTCCTTATAAGAAAACTTCAAAAACAAAGAGAAACAACTCAGCTTAAAAATGGGCAAAGAGGGTGAGTCCCGGTGGCGTAGTGGTTGAGTGTGGGACTGCGGCCCATGGGCTTGGCAGTTCAAATCCAGCAGCAACTCTCCAGGAGCGAGTCTGGGTAGCTCCCATGACCACCAGAGGGCTGTGATGCACCCCCCCCCCCAAATGGGCAAAATCCTTCACGAAAGAGGACATTTAAGTGACCAACACATCATGATAAAATGCTCTTCATTTGCCAAAAGAGAATTATAAATCAAAACTATGGTGAGATATCATCTCAGCCTTATATAAGTAACATTGATCCAAACAAACAGACAAACAAAGAACTACAAAAAGAATAACAGAAAACCACATATGCTGACCAGGTTGTGGAGAAATTAGAACATTGCACCTCTTATACTCATTACTGGTGTTATTATGTTAGTTTCTAAACTGTGGCAGTCACCTAATCTGGGGTCAATTTGAGGATCAAGAGTGTAGGAGTGGAGTCTAGCATGTTAATCTGGAGATAGTCAATGAGTCTTCTGTGTGGGAATGACTTTCTCCTGAGAATTCTGTCCATATTTCCCCCTTGAAGGTAAAAGACTCACTACTCAGTCCCTTGGAGGCACTCTACTGACAAGACACAAGGCTGGCTCCATGTGAGAAATCCTGAAGGAGAAGCCACAAGGGCTTACCCTGATGAAATCAGACTTCTGAAGCCAGAAAAGTCACGTAGAGACCCCTGCCAGTGCTGAGATGCTTGAGAAGCCACAGCGAGGTCTCTGCCAGTGCTAAGATGTTTCTACCACCACTGGATACACAAGACTCTGCTCCCACTGGCCTGTGACTGTCCTGGTGTCATCGCATGTGCCTCATGAATCTGAAGAAGACTTATGGACTGGTATCAGACATATGAGCTAATATCAGACTTATGGACTTGGACTGAACTGTGTCAGGATGCTTTCTCAATGTTCCATTCCTCTTGTATATAAGCCTTGTATAAGTCTCTCCCTTATATATGTGTGTGTGCCTATGGATTTGTTTCTCTATTCTACCTGGACTAATGCAATAACTATGGGAAAGATTATGGTGTTTTTTCAAAAATTTAGAAATATAAATACCTTGTGATCCAATAATCTCACTGCTAAGTTTATACCTTAGAAAAAGGGTCAGCAAACTTGAAGTGGAAGAGCCAGTTGTGACCTTCACAACAATTTAGAAATTATTTGAGGGCCATGTATATATTTTTACAAACAGATAAAATCACCATTACCTGAATAATATACTTTTTATTTTTTTTCAAATTTCCTTCAGAGCCACATGTACGTACCCAAAGAGCTGCATATAGCTAGAGAGGCATAGTTTGCAAACCCCAGCCCCAGAGAACTAAAATCACTGACATGAATGGATGTATGCCTACCTGTGTTCATTGCAGCATGATTCATAATAGCAAAAAGATGGAAATAAGCTATCGATGGATTTCTGGATAGGCAGGCTGTGGTACATATCCATAATTAAATACTGCACAGCCTTCAAGAATAGTTCTCAAAAAATACATGGAATAAATATGGGGTGTATTATGCTGAGGGAAGTAAATCGATCACAAAAGATCTCACTTTATAAAAAGTTAGCAACAGATTACAAAACCCAGGAAACAACATGCTTTAGTGGTTAAAATGGATGAAAGTAGAAGGGAAGGGGAATAACATTCTAGAACAGCAGTTCTCAACCTGTAGGTTGCAACCTCTTTGGGGGGCAGGGGATGTCGAACAACCCTTTCACGGGGGTTGCCTGATTCTGTAGCAAAACTATAGCTATGAAGTAGCAATAAAAATAATTTTATGGTTGGTGCAGTCACGACAACATGAGGAACTGTATGAAAGGGCCGCAGCATTAGGAAGGTTGAGAACCACTGTTCTAGAACTTTCTAGTTAATAGGTAATTGTGAGTTTGGGTGACAATACTAAGTCCAGATAAAAGATGACACCATGAAGCATACAAGAATTAAGTACAATTTTGGAAAGAGTTACAACAAATATAATTTTGTAATGAAAACAAAAAATATGTATCATTGTAAAGGTGCATTGATGGTTAAGGTTATGTGTCAACTTGGCTGGACATTGGTTCTCTGGTTTGGCTGTTATAATGTAGTTGGGAAGTTACACAGTCATGTAATAGCCTTCATAATCAGATCATCTATGAGGAACCACTCAGATGAAAAGGAGATTTTTTAGGGGTATGGCTTGCATCCAATATATCAAGGCAAATATAACAGGGGTATGACCTGCATCTAGTATAATATAAAAAAGGCAAAGTGCTTGCCTTTTGAGACACCAATTTTGGCTTCTTATTTAGCCTCAGTAGACATGGAACATCTAACCATGGCCACTGAGTTACCATGTGACCTGAGCTGCCACAGCAAACTAAGTATTGTGTGATGTACAGAGTCACAAAGTTGGGAAGGCACGACAGCACTCTGCCACTAAATGGAAGTGGTATGTAAGAGATGGGGTTCAAGCAGGGCTGAAAGCACAATGAAGTTACATGAAGAAGTAGCCCAAATGCCCGTGCTACTCACCTCCATCACTAACTTCCCTCTCCCAGTCTACAGCTATATGTACATGAAGAGTTTCTTATAATCAGTTGGCTGAAGAAAACTCTTACCTGCTTTACAGATGGACCTGCAGAACATGCAGGCTCCACTCACAAGTGGATGGTAGCAGACCCTTTCAGGGACTCCTTGATGGGAAATGTTTAAGAAAATGTTCCCAATGGGCAAAATTTCAAGGCAGAGTCTCTCAGTGGCACATAGCAACAACCTAACCATCTTTACAGAAAAATGGCCGGGCCTTTCTTACAAGGTGCCACCAGTCAATACAACCTGTCAATCAGGCCTAAACAGACCTCCTTGGGTCATGACCTTCTTGTAAGCAAAGTAACTGGGCACTTCTTCTCTCTCCCTGTTTGCTGGGACACAGTATGTTCCACCCAATCCTGACAGGTGTCAGTGTCCTGCCTTGTTCCCACCGATCTTGGATACACATGCTCTGCACCCGCCAGCCTATCAGCATCCTATTTCCCTTGTCTGCATCACCGGCCAGCAGTTACATGAGTCTGAAGAGGGCTTATGGACTAGCATTGTGGACTGGGATGGGATACCTTCCTAATATATAATTAATTCTTGATTTAAAGGTCTTTCTTATACATCTGAGTGTTATAGGATTTGTTTCTCTAGATAACCCAACCTAAAACAGACACCTTAATTTTATAAAAAGATCACTGGATTCTTTGGGTATTACTCTGACAACACAAAATGAAATAAACAATGAGTAAAAGTACGATCTCATAGAAAAGAAACTCTGACACAGAATGGTCCTGAGATGCGGCTGAAGGAGACCATCAAATATCGAGATGAATATCATATCTGCCTACTACACTTTTAAGAAGCACAGTGAGGTACAAGGGCAGAGAGCAGATTTCTCGACAAGTCTCCTTGGTCAAGGTGAGTTTACACAGCCATTCCTAAATCAGTTACTAGCAAGGCACATGGAATTAATACAAGTCTCTATATTAACCATGATTTCCGCCTGAGTAAATTGGGAGAGGAGTGGACACTCAATAAAATCAAAGTTTGGGCTAAAAGGGAAGAGGATAGTGCTGTCAATAAGCCTGCTAAAGACCTTTCACGTGCTCTTATCTAGGTGTTTGTAAGCATTAAATATTAAAGAATGAGAAAAACTAAAAGCTGGAGTGCTACAAGCTATTGCCTCCAATGAAGCAAACAGTAAATTGCAGTAAAATATAAATATAAAATTAGGATAATGAAGCAGATGTCAATGTATCGGGTTGTTATATTTTTAATGCATTTCAGGTTCATAGCATACACCCTGGCAAGGCTCCCATCCACAAATTTCAACTTTCTCTCTTACATGTCTAGTTACATGTCGAGTTTGGGCCTCTCTTTCTCTGCAGAATTTCCAGATTCCCATAGAAAGAGCTTTGGCACAGTCAAGGTCATTTGTTCATCTCCGGTCCAAAATATGATGTCCAGGGAAATGGGCTCAAATTGCACAAACATGTCTAATGAAATTCATTTTTAGTGATTCAAGAATCCACCCAAGAAAATAAGGATTACTGAGCTATTGAAAGGACCATGGACAGCCAAAAAGACAAACAAATCTGTCTTGAAAGAAGTACAGTCAAAACGCACCTTAGCGGCAAGGATGACAAGACATCGTTCACATACTTTGTATCTGTTTTCAGGAAAGATCCATCCCTAGAAAGGGGACGTGATACTTGGTAAAGCATCCGGGGAGCAGAAAAGAGGAAGACCGTCCATCAGGTGGATCGGCACAGCGGCTGCACTGAGGAGCTCAAACGTCAGGACAATTGTGAGGATGGCAAGGGGTGGAACAGTTCTGTTGTGCACAGGGTGCCTGAGTCAGAACCAACTTGATAGCACTTAACAACAACTGAGGTACACAGGGCACCCAAAGTTATCTCACACACGTGGGCCATTGCCTAACCCCAATCCCCCCCTCTCTCTTCTTTCCTGCTGGCAGAAATCCAGTTAGTTTCAGCTGCTCACCTCATGCACACAGCAAGTATGCAAATGATGGCTCTCCCATTCTCCTTGCTAGTGAGTTGTTCAGGGTGGTAAATAATACAATTCTGTCGTATGAAACATTCGTCAGATCAGCTGATGGACTTCAAGAAAATTCCTGTTCTTTAAGTTTATTTGTTTTCAACCCATTGCTTATTAGGGCACTAATCTCATTTTCGTTTTTGTTAATAGTGTACCCCATGCAAGTCTACCTCCTTTTCCATTACAAGCAAACACTGATGAAGGATGTGAAGTTGACCTCGAAACTCATTCACTGCCATCCAGTTGGTTCTAAGTAAAAGCAATCCTGTAGGACAGGGTAGAACTGTCTCTGTGAGTTTCAAAGACTCTAAATCTTTACTGAAATGAACAACTGCATCTTTCTCCCAAGTGGCTGGTGGGCTCAACTTGCTGACCTAGCAGTTAGCAGTCCAACTCGAAACCCACTGCACCACAAGTGCTATGGCAACTGTAATGCGAGGGAGGACAAGAGAAGCTGGCCAAAAGGTACTGTCCAATCTGCAGGTAGCAGAGAGGAAGACAAAAAGAAACCCGGGACTCCATTAATCAAGCTATGGGCTACCTCACTTCAAAGAGGATCCCCACTTCAAGTGGGGATCGGTATTCCTGCTTTTTAAAACATGCACCTCAGGATTTTCTGTTATTGGCAGTGGAAAGCTTTTAACTCTGCTATAAGGGGAACCTCCTTTTAAAAATGTATTTTAGAATACAATATTGTGGACCTTGAAGAAGCATAAGTAGATTAATGACAAACAAAGTACACTGTCTTCAGACACTGTGGCTAGTATTAGCTAACAATTGGGGAGGGGGGCTGAAAAAAGGTTTGATCCATAATTTCATCATAAACTAAATTCTAGAGGAATTATGGAGTTAAAAAATATTTTTAATGAAACCATACACGAACAGAAGAAACTCGCTTCATTTGTTCTCAAGTGCTTTACTAAGCATGGCACCAGACATAGCGAAAAATACTTATGAGTTTAGCTACATTAAAATATTTTTTTAATGATAAAAATGAAGTAAACATGATAGGATTTTACAAGACACCTTCCCTCTATCCTCCCTGTTCCTGAAGGGATCATCTGTCCTGGGGGAATAGACTACAAGGATCTGCATCTAACCTCATCCCTGGGGGGACAACAGATAAGTGGGTAAAGGGAGACATTGGACAGTATAAGATATGAAAAAAAATAATGAGTTATATATTATCAAGGGTTCATGAGGGAGGGGGAGAGAGGATGGAGGTGGAAATGAGAAGCTGATGTCTAGCAGAAAGAAAATATTTTGAGGAGGATGATGGCAACAAATGTAAAAATGTGCTTGACACAATGGACGTATGTATGGCTTGTGATAAGAGTTGTACAAGCCCCCAATTCTTAAAAAAAAATTTACAAAGCAAGTGACTTCTTCATTGAAATACCTGTATTCAACAACTCAAAAACTGTGACTATATAGAAGAACCTCACCAGACAGACTACAGAGAAATCAAGTTGATTACATCTGTGGAAAGACACACTCGAGAGCTAATAGTATTACCAAAAACAAGGCATGGGGCTCACTGTGGAATAGAACACTAATTGTTCAAATGTAAGTTCTGGTTGAAACTGAAGAAAATTGGGGGAAAAAAAACTTAAGATGGAAAGAACTAGGAGGCAAAGTACATTTCTATATAATGATAGGGAAATAGATCTAGATACATGTATTTATATGCTATGTATTAAGGTAGCAGATGGACATTGAACCTCTATTCAAGTACTCCTTCAATGCAAGAACATTTTGTTCTAATAGCCCAGAATTCTGTGATGCTGCCTCCTGAAGACAAAGTGGGTGCATACGCAAATGTAGTGAAGAAAGCTAATTGTGTCCGGCTATCAAAAGATATTGTGTCTGGGATCTTAAAGGCTTGAAGATAAACAAGCAGCCATCTAGCTCAGACGCAACAAACCCACATGTAGGAAGCACACCAGCCTGTGTCATCATGAGATGTCAATGGGATCAGGTATTGGACATCAAAGCAGAACAAAAACTTATATCGATGCAAAGGAGGGAGGGTGCGGAATGGAGACCCAGAGCCCATCTGTAGACCTTTGGACATTCCTTTACAGAGGGGTCACAAGGAAGAGATGAGCCAGTCAGAGTGCAGTAGAGCATTGACAAAACTTCCCTCTAATTCTTCCATGCTTCCTTCCCAGACACCCCCATCATGACCCCAATTTTACCTTACAAATCTGACAGAGAAGAACTGTAAACACAGGGAATCCAGGACAGAAAAGCCCCTTGGGACCAAGAATGAGAGTAGCAATACCAGGAGGGGAAGGGGAATGTAGAAGGAGAAAGGGGAAACTGATCCCAACAGTCTACATATGACTCTCTGCCAAGAGGATGGACAAAAGAAAAATCAGTGAAGGAAGATAATGGTCAGTGAAAGACATGGGAAAAATGTTTCTAAATTATCATGGGTTCATGAGGGAGGGAGGCTGGGAGGGTGAAAATACACTGATGTCAAAAGCTCAAGTAGAAAGAAAATGTTTTGAAAATGATGATGGCAACATGTGTACAATGCGCTTGACATGATGGATGGATGTATGGACAGCTATACAACCCCCCAATAGAATGTTTTAAAAGAGAAAAAAACTCAAGAAAAAACAATATGACCTTGAGTAAATTCCAACTGGATTTAGAGAACATCTCGAGAACAGGTTTGCTACAATGAACAGCAAAAAAACAAAGAACAGACAACAAGCACATCATACAGGAGGAAAGCAAAAGACTATTTAAAAGACAGAAAAGAAAGGTCGAAAATGGGTGTCATAAGAGACTCTTGAAGAGGCTCTAAAACTTGCTTTTGACTATAGAGCAGCATAAGTGAATAGAAAAGTTGAACATAAAATTTCAAAAGTTAGCTCCAGCAGACAAAGTAAAATATTATAATGAAATGGGCAAGACCTGGAGCTGGAAAGCCAAAGGGAATAAAAAGTTTAGCATATCTCAATGTGAAAGAATTAAAGAAAAATTAAGACTATCATCACAATGTTCAAGGATTGATTATATGGGTAACATGTTGAACACTGCAGTCAAATATCACAAGAAGGAAGGAATATACAAAGTCACTGTACCAAAAAAGAACTAATCAACATTCAACCATGTGAAGAGGCAGTGTGTGATCAATAATTGACGGTATTGAAGGAAGATGTCAAAGTAGCTCTGAATGCATTATCAAAAAAATTAAGCTCCAGGAACTGATGGAATACCAATTGAAGTGTTTCAAAAACTGATGAAGTATTGAAAGCACTCACTAGTTTAAGTACAGAAATTTGAAAGACAGTTACCTGACCAATGGACTTAGAATTATATTTGCACCTTATTCCAAAGAAAGGTGGCTAAAAGAATGCAGATATTTTTAGCAATATCACTAGCATTACATCTGAGTAAAATTTTGCTGAAGGCAAGTCAGCAATGGCTGCAGCCTTATATCTACAGGAATCTACCAGAAAGTCAAGCTACATTCATAAGTAGATATAGAGCATGTGGGATATCATTGTTGATGTCAAATGGATCTTGACTATGTATAACAGAGAATACCAGAAAGATGTTTACTTCTATTTTAATGACTATACAAAAGCATTCAACTGCATAATTTCTAAACAACAACAACAACTATGGATCACATTGCTAATAATGCGAATTACAGAACACTTCATTGTGTTCATACAGAACCTGTGTATGGACCAAGAGGCGGCCCTTTAAACAGAACAAGGAAAGACTATTTGGCTTGATGTCAGGAGAGGAATGAGTCAGGGTTGTATCCTTTCACTGTACATGTTCAATCTGTATGTTGAGCAAATAATCCAAGAAGCTAGATTATGTGGATAAGAATGTAGCATCAACATTGGGGGAAAGCTTATTACAACTTGTAATGTGCATATTACACAATATTATACAATCCTGCTTGCTGGAAGCCAGAAGGAATTGGCACACTTACCAGTGAAAATCACAGACTGCAGCCTTCCGTGTAAATTTCAACAACATTAGGCCAATAGGCAACACTACAATAAATGGAGAAATGACACATAATGACTTCATCTTGCTTGAACCCACAATCAATGTTCATGGAAGCAGCAGTTAAGAAAGTAAACAAGTGGGCTGAGCCCGGATGGCATAGTGGTTGTGCACGGGACTGTGGCCCACTGGGATGGAGGTTCAATTCCAGCAGTGGGGCTGGAGAGCACCGATGAGCAGTGATGCCACCGGAGAGCAGTGATGCCCACAAAAAAAAAAAAAAGAAAGCAAACAAGTGTTGGGGAAATATCCTGCAGAAGTCCTCTTGAGAGTATTGAAAAGCAAGGCTATCACTTTAAGGACTTAGGTGAACCTGACCCAAGCCATAGTATTTTAAATTATTTAATATGCTGATGAAAGACAATGAATGAAAAGATTGCAGAAGAGTTGATGCAATTGAATTACAGTGCTGGTAAAGAATATTTAAAATGCTGTGTCAGAAAAACAAATCTGTCTTAAAAGAAATAAAGCCAGAATGCTCCTTAGAAACAAGGACAGTAAGCCTTAATCTCATGTACTTTGAACACGTTATCAGGGAAGATCAGACCATGGGAAAGGACATAATGTTTGGTCATGTGTATGCCATTACAAAAGAGGAAGACCCTGAACAAGATGGATTGGCACAGTAGCTTCAGCAATGAGCTCAATTGAGAAAATCAGAGTGAGGATGGCCCAGAGGTGCACAGTGTTGAGTTCGACAGTACATGGTCCATGTGAGCCGGAGCGCAACGGCACCTGACAACAACTATCACAATCTCCTAGGAGGGATGTTAGCCATCCTGTCCAACTTTTCTCCCTGTGAAAGATCAGCACCTACTTGAACAACAATCTAATTTGCATCTGCCACTCTGGAAAACACTATCCCCTTCTGTCAGAGCTGTCTGTTATCTAACCATTCTTTGAAAGGCAGATCGAAACAAAAGTGCAAAAAGGGACCCATGAGCATCGCTTTCCAACTCTATAACAATAGTGCATGCATGTACAGCGAAACTGTAGTTGTGGAAAATCACTCTTCAGAAGAAGGGTCACAAAGGTGGGGAAAATATTTAGGGTAACTGTAAGGGTGGCAGTTCAAACAGCTGCTACTTTAGAGAAAGATGAGGCTATCTGCTCCCATACAGATTTACAGTTTCAGAATCCCTACACAGGGTCACTATGAATCTGAGACAGCTCAAGGGCAGCGGGTTGGGTTTGGATATGAAATGTAAAACATAGGTTTTTACCATCCTCTAAAATCACACACATACACACACCTACAAAGATTTAAAAATTCAAACAATTTACCTTTAAAATACATCTCCATTTAAATCTAGAGAAAACAGTTCATAGTACATGCCTATTAACATTAATTTTGGTGTGTGGAGATAAATGCATTGCCTTTATTTTCCTTCTGCTTTTTTGGAATTATCTAATTTTCTATAGTGTAATACTTTTATAATTTTATGTGCTTGAAAAAATATATAGAGATTTATATATTGATTTCAAGATAAAATGCACACATAAATATCCACACATAATTCCAAAAGCATAAGCAACAAAAGGGAAAAGCCAGGTAAAATAAACTGGATCAAAATTAAACTTTTGTGCTTTAAAAGACATCCTCAATCACTTCTCAGCCTTTTGGGTAAGATCAAGTGTAAAAGACATCATCAAGAATTAGAGAATAAAAGAAAATAATGAAAGTAAATTTTGCATATCATATGCCTCAGGAAGGACTTGTCTGCCTGACAATATGAAGACCTCCGTAACTCAGAAATAAAAGGGTAGTGAGTAGACATTTTTCCAAAGAGAACTCGTTGCTGTTCCATGCCAGCGAGTTGGTTCCGATCCATAGCCACCCTACGCAAACCGGAAGGAAACACTACTCGGTCCTGCTCTTTTGCCAGTACCGAATGAGCGGGTCAAGGGAGCTCAACAACATCCGTCTTTGGGTGGCACAGATGCCTACAGACTCAGGGAAAGAAAGACAGCTTGAACCCACTCAAGAGAAACTTGACAAGCTGCTTCCCAAAGGTCACGGCCAGGAAACCCTTGGGAGCACAGCTAGACTCAGCGTCTGCAGCACACAGGATCCCCGAGACAGAGCCGACGACGCTAAGGCAAACGAGGTCACTGATCTCTGTCAAGTCTTCCTCACTGATTGTGCAGCTTTCACATGTCCATTCTTCTTCCTCCTCATTTCCAACTTTGGCATTCCTTTTGCAGATGGAAAAGGTTGGAAGAATTCTTCAATTTCTTCATCATTGACGTTAGTGATTGGTGCATAATTCTGAATAATAGACATATTAACCTCTCTTCCTAGGCATATGGATATTGTCTGATCTCACAGTCTTAGACTTCAGAATACATCATGAAATGTTTCCATGATTAATGCAACATCACCCGGTGGCTTCGAACTATTGATCTTTTAGTTAGCAGCCCAAGGTGTGACCATAATGCCACTGGGCTCCAACTTTATTCATAATAGTTCTCAAAATGGAAGTAACCCAAATGTTCAACCGAGGAATGGAAAACAATACATTTTTTAAAAATAAAAAGGCATGAACTAATGATACGTGCAACAACTTAGATGAAACCTTGAAAATTTATCATAGCAAGTGAAAGAACCCAAAGGTAAACCCCTACCCCCCCCCAAAAAAAGAGCCCCAAATTTTATATGACTCCATTTACTTAAACTGTCCAAAACAAGCAAATCCTTCAGGGAGAGTAGTGGGTCTGTGAGGCAAGGAAAGAAATAATGGGGAATAATTAATGGGGATGAAGCTTCTTATTGATGTGATGAAAGCAGTGTAGAACTAGACAGTGGAGATGTTTCCAGGGTTTTGTGAATGCACTAAATAACAGAACCATCTACTTCGAAAGAGTGAATGCCATCCCATGTGTCATTTATCTCAATAAAGTGGTTATGCATTCATAAATATATGCAAGAAGCATGAACTCAAATCACCGATTATTATCATCATCACACAAAGCAGGTAGTTCAGAGAAGTAACAAAGTAGTCAAAAAGTATCAGTATGATTTTTTAAAGGCAATTAAGTATTATTCCCTCCTTGAAAATGTTGGTGGGCAGTTTGAACCTACCTACTGGCACCATATAAGATTGGCCTGGTGATCTACTTCCATAAAAATTAAGGCCGGGAAACTCTTATGGAGCAGATGGACTCTGGAACACAGGGCGGTCCAGCATGGATATCAACCCAGTGGTAACAGGTTGTTTTTTCTATGGTAATAGTGCCACAAAGACATGGCTGTGTGCTGTACACAACTAACAAGGCGGGTACTGAATGCGACCCTGCCATCAAGTAGATTCCATCTGAGTGCTCTATATAGCATAGGTTTCTAAACTTATTTGGTCCAATGTTCCCCTTTCAGAAAAAAAATTGTCATTCCCCAACAATTAAAAAATATTTGTACTTGGTATAAGCTCCTCTTAAAAAATTTTTTTTGTGCTACAGCCCATAATCTCGGATAAAGTGTAGGCACCTGCTTTTGAAGCATCTCCTTGATTATTCCATCACCCTCAGGGAGGGATATTGCCCATTTTGGGAAACACGGGCGGGGGGGGGGTTGTTTGTTTGTTTTTATTAAAAGGTCATTTTATTGGGGACTCTTACTCTTGTTACAATCTATACACCGATGGTATCAGGCATGTTTGCACATATGTTGCCTTCATTCTTTCCTAAATATTTACTCTCTATTGTGTTCTTGATATCAGCTCCTCATTCTTTTCCTCCCACTCCTCATAAACCCTTGATAGATTATAAATTATTATTTACATATCTCACACCAACAGCTGTCTCCCTTCTCTATGTTTTCTGTTGCTCTTCCCCCAGAGAGGGGTGTATGGTTATGTATCAATCATTACGATTGGTTTCCCCCTTTTCCCTTCCTCTTCCTCCCTTCCTCTTACCCTTCTGGTATCGCTATCCCCATTCCTATTCCTGGATTCCATATGTCCTGGATACCGTGTCCCCATCATTTATCTATGCCTGTGTACATTCTCTGGTCTAGTCTAAATTGAGAAGCAGCACTGGGGTCATGATAGTTGAGGGTGAGGAAACCTCAAGGAACCAGAGGAATATTGTGTATTTCACCTATGCTTTACTGCACTCTGGTTGACTCATCTCTTTCCTGTGGCCCCTCTTGGCAGATTGTTCCATTATCTACAGACGGACTTTGGGTCTCTGCTCCAACCCTCTTCATTCTCAATATTATGTCTTTGATTCTTTGTTATGTGTCTTCTGATGCCTCTTACCTGGTCCCAATGATCCTCGTGATCACACCAGCAGTGTGATCTTCCATGTGGACTTGTTGCTTCTCTACTGAATGGCCACTTGTTTAGTTTCAAGCCTTTAAGATCCCAGGTGCTATATCTTTTAATAGCCGAGCACCACCCGCCTTCTTCACATTTGCTTATGTACCCATTTTGTCTTCAGCAATTATGTCAGAAGGGTGAACATCTCAGACTGACGATTTGTTAGAAGAAATGTTCTTGTATTGAGCAACGATATGAGCAAAGGCTCGAAGTCTGTTCACTACCTCAGTGCATTGCCATATAAATATATGTACAAAGACCAATACTTTTGTGGATTAATGTATTTACACATGTACACAGCTATGCTTATACCTCTATTCACTGTTTTGCCTCCTTCCTCCATTTCCTTTTACCTTGCTGCTGCCCCACCCTCAGTTTCCACGTTTCTGCCTCTTGGTGCTTCTTCTTAGCTAGTTTGCTCTTGGGGTAACACAGCTTAGATTTCCAAGGCTGTAAATCTTAATGGGAACAGACACTCTCATCTTTCTTCCATGGAGAAGTTGATTGATTTGAACCATTGACCTTAAGTTAGCAATCCAACACCATCAAATAGTTAGTTATAATTATAGTTAGTTATAGTTATAGTTAGCAAAACGGCACCATCAAAGTTATTAAGTTATAATCCTCTCATTTCAACCTTACTAAAAGTAACAGATAGGCATTGTAACTCATTGAATAAAGAAATATATAACTCTGATAATCGAACCACTGCCTTTCACCAAAACATAAACTATTGGGTTAACTACTCTCATACATTTCCTCATGTTCTGGTGATCCCCCACCATAAAATTATTTTTGCTGCTACTTCATAACTGTAATTTTGCTACTGTTATGAGTTGTAATATAAATATTTGATATGCAGGATCTATTTTCACTGCTAAAAACTGAACATAATTAAAGTATAGTGAGTAATCACAAAAATAACATGTAATTATAGATTGTGAGGTATTTATTTCTAATGACAAATAAATGAAATTTTGTCCTGAAGTATGGTGTAGCATATGGGACTCCTATGTGGGCATATCTGCATGTGGATGGACACGGATAGAGAAGTGGTGTCTCAGTTCCTAAGACCATTGGAAATATGTGTTTTCTGATGGTCTTAGATGACCCCTGTGAAAGGGTTGTTTGACCCCCAAAGGAGTCTGATCCACAGATTGAGAACCACTGACTTAGAAGGGAGGGATTAGAGAGAAGGCAACAGAGCATGGAACACTTGAAGGACAATTTCTTAGAAAGAGGATTGATGTCTTGGGCAATATCCCAAGGGAAACTGCAGTGGTTTGAACATTATGAACTTGCCAGGAAAGACAGCGAATTCTCAGCAGTCAAGGTGTAAAAAGCAGACTAGCTGAGCATAGGTTCAAATATGATTTTAGTGTGTTCTCTCCTTAGCTGATCAAAATACTCATGCCTTTAGTAACAAGAGTCATCCAAACTCTGTGTAAATGTTTCTACTCCTTCAATAGAAAAATGATTTTCTTTTTCAAAGTGAAAATATAACTGCTCCCCCAAATAAAAAGGCTGTGCAAAAGACCAAGGGTAGCAAAAAAATGAGGTACATTTGAGAAACCTATGAAGATCAGAAGGAGGATAGGAAATAATGAAGTTTTAGGAAATGAGGCAGGGAAAGTAAGCAGGGACTGAGGCCTCATGGGTGATTGGTGATTTTCACTCTAATTTTGGCTACAACAAGAAGTCACCTATTCATTTCAGCAGAGAGGTGACACAATCCATGTATATCTGTGGCGGTCATGTGCTTATGATAATTTCATGATTGAGATGTAGGGGTGGGGAGTTTAGCCTGTTAATCTGGAGATGGCCATTGAGTAGCCAATGAGGCCTCCATATGGGCATGGCTTTCTCCTGAGACTTCTGGGAAATCTTGGGATATTTCCTTCATGAAGATGAGAAGCTATCTTCCCACTGGTTGGGAGTTAGTCTCAGAGACAACAAACAACAGAGAAGACAAGATGGCAGCATCTGAGGAGCTGGACGAGCTAGAGGAGAAACCACACAGCCTTATCCTGATAGGACCAGACCTCTGAAGCTGGAGGAGCTATGTGGAGATCCCTATCAGCGCTGAGTTGCTTCTACCACCACTGGATGCTGTTGACGGACCCTGAGCCCTGGAAGCAAGGGATTCTGTACCCACTGACCTGTGACTTCGTGAGTCGGAAGGAGACTTTATAGACTGGGATAAGGCATATGGGCTAATATTGGATTTATGACTTTAGGTTGGACTGGGTTGGGATGCTTTCTCAATGTTGCATTTCTTTTGTATATAAACCTTTTTCTTATATCCATATGCGGGTCTATGTATTTATTTCTCTAGTCTATCCACAGTAACACAATATCCTAAAGCCACCAGTCAGGCTCCTCTGTGGACAAGAGATTAAAGAAGAGCAAAAGTACCTAGAAGCTTTGAAGCTTTTAGAATAATGGCTCAGATGAGGGTGATGGAGGCATATTCAAAGTCTGTTTGGGAGTTTGAGAGGATATTCCCTATCATCTTACCCAAGATATGAAACCATGAGAGCAAATAATAAAGATGCACTTGATTATCAACAATTATGTATTCTATACACATGCTCTCTAAGTAATTCGATTCACATGTGGGAAAGGGATCTACCAAAAGGATACATACATAAAAATTAGAGATAACACAGCCAAGATTATAGAACACGTTAACATCAATGCCATATCTATCCAAATCCCACACATACTTCCAGCTACTTTAAGGTCCTAGAAACTTTTCCTAATACTCTCGTACTTGAACTCAAATTGTCCCTGAACTTCAGGCAGAATAATTTCATCCAAACAAGGCTTAGGAGGAGGAAAAGAAGCCAAGTCGTGAAGTGCACGCCCAATGATTTACTATGATGAGTGCAGATAAGGCATATGGCTGTCCTCAATTTCTTCCAGCTGCAAACTAGCTCATCCTTGACACATCCCCCCACCCACACTTTTTTTCTGTATATGATCCATTCTGGGAGAGGAGTACCCTGCTTAGCATATGATGAAACCTTCAGTTAAACACAAACAATCACGCAGGCTCCAAACAAAATTTGTTCCAGATTATTCACGTACATCTGTCTCCTGAAATTACACCCCAGAGACTGAAGCAAGGCACAGAGGCTGTGAGGGATATTACACGGTTTTTAAAGAGAGTAAACGAATGATTTTCACGTACTGGGAAACCAAGTGTACATTATACATGCAAACATTTCTTTTCTTCTTAAAATAAAATCCTGCTATTTACAAGGTTGCTTTCAGTTCACAGTGGGTGAGTTAAACAAACTTGGTTTGTAATCATAACAAACCAGCCAAGGTAGAAGACCAGGAAATGTAAGACCATCTACCACGTCCATTCCTGCAGGGTATAATGGAGGCCAGTAATAAAGATGACCATGACCATCAACAATTATATGTGTATTTTATTCATGTGGTCTTATTCTCTCTTACTTTCAGATGTTTTTCACTTGCATGATCTTAAATGGGAATGGCCTTAGAGATATTTCAGATAATTCCCATGCTTTCCCCAGTTCTTTCCATTTCCTAATAAGAGTTTCTGAAGTGCTAACATGCTTAAAGAGTACCTCTGTGTGGGGGTGGGGGGTGGGGGGAGAGAGCGCTCTAAATATAAGGATGGCATATTGCTTGCTACTCAGCTTTACACACATGGCTTCATCCGAGGTGAGTTTATATATAAACTAGAAAAGGCCTTTCCTCCTCAAATTCATTTTCTATACTAAAATGGCAGTTCATGCCATGTCACCCTAAAACCCTTATTGTTGAAATGGTCTTCAGAGATCATTTTCATACAGTCCCTTTCCTCCACCCATGAAAGGATGTCCTGGGCAAGGGCAGACGGAAGCCATGAGCGAATTCATCATTCTGGAATAAATTATTTAATACCACTTAACCCGGAAAGCTTCGAGCCACCGCTCTTGTGGTTGATGGCACTCTCTCCTAAGTTTACAATTTCCTGGTTGTGAAGCAACAATTTAATTCCATCGTGCAAAATCAATACCATTTAAATTTACTGTTGAAACTGCTATTGTCCAGCAAACTAAAAGATTTATTCTTCCACTCTCAAGAGAACATTTAAAAGCTGCTTTTACCAAGAAGTGCTTCGGAATCATTCCAGAAGTGAGGAAGAATTCCTTTTTTGCTGGACATAAGGCAAACTAATCGCCTCCAATGAGTCGGTCGAAATTCCTGGGGCCGCTTGGGCTCTGGTCACTCCCAAACTCCGTCAGAGGCCTAGATTTTTGAACATGAGATCATCCTAGAAGCCCAACAAGCTGCGATGGCAATAACAAGATATAGTCAATAGGCTTTTAAAATATAGTTTTTCAGCACGTTAGGGTTTTTACACGACAAGAATGTTTTGCTTGCTTGTTTGCTTCATCCTGAAGTATATGACCAATGTGGCTACAAATAAAAAGGCTTGGCACGAAACTCAAGGTCTTCTGTGAGTTCATTGGGATGACCAGGGGCCGGTTGCCTTTGTGGGGTGGCAAAATCTAGTGTTGTTTAAGACCCATGCATTGGAAAGCTGTATCCTTCAGACTGAGATTGAATCAGACCCGGTAAAGGCGATCGGAGATGAATCAATACCCCCACTCTACCAACCAGGGACACCGATCGCTGTGGGCAGTTCATTGCAGCTCCTCATCCCAAGATGGGGAAGGCCCAGTTCAGCCACTCTAAGGACCCCCTAGATGCAAGAAGATGCTGAGTAGTTTAAACCTAGAACTGCCCATGCCTGCTTTCCCTTCCACCTGTCCACATCAAGAAGCGTTTTCCTTTCAACTACTCAGAGTAGCCAGCAGTCACGGAGCCTAGGTGCCAGGACAAAAGGCGAGCGTGGATCCGTGCGTGGGCAGACAAGCCGGGCTTCCTCTCCTGCACGCCATGCTCACTGCGCATCTCCCAAGGACAGCAGCACTGATGCAGCGGCAGCCAAGGTTGGCCTGGGAGGCAGGGAGGGGAAGGCCAGCCCCTTCAGCTACCCCAGAGATGCTCTTGCGCCCCCGCCACCTCCTCCCTGGCTCTGCCCGGTCCCCTTGGAGATGGGCCTCTCCGCCCCCTCCCTCCCCCCTCCTCCCCCCCCCCCCCCCCCACCCCATTCCGCCCGCGCTCTTTCTACAAACCTTAGGCGTGCGGATGTGCTCCATGGCTAGTCGGCGGCGACTGCAGAGTCCTCTGCCCGCACCGCCTCACGCACCTGCCGGCTGCTGCAGCGCGGCGGGAGGGGCCCCCGGGAGGGGGCTTCGCGGGCCCAGAGCGAGGTTTGGCTCCGCCTTCAGGTGCGGCCGCGCCGCCGCCCGCGCGTGTCCCCGCGTGCGGGATCTGGGGCGCCCGCGCGGCCCTAGAGCGCGCGCCTCCTCCCTCTCCTCCTCACGGTCTCTTGCCGCGGCTCCACCTAGTCACGGGCCCAGATGGCCAGAGCAGGAGCCACTGGCTTCACTTTACCAGGGGCAGCTGGCACTACTGTTCCCCAAGACACAATGAAGGCCTTGTGTTGGGTGTGGCCTCTTGGACGAGAAAGGGGAAATCCACACTGCTCCACACCACCCATTGACCTTCTTCCAGGGCGCCTGAGAATAGGTGGGACTCCAGGGTCAGGCTAAACAGGCAGAAGACTGGCATAGGGTTTCAAGGAGACCCATATAAGTTAGCACAGAAGTAGCCATTGCGTTTGGAATGAGGATGCAGACAACAGCGAACACCGTTAGCTCCCAGTAGGTGTGCGGTCAACTCAGGCGTCTTCCATCCATGTGGGCTAACGTGAGAAGGGAAGCTGTTCTGTGACACAGTGTTGGAAGGTCGTTCGTAATTTTCTCTTAGTTCTAACTGAACAGAAAGATATGTTATCAGGTATCATTTTCCATGTAAGATAGTCAGAGTTATTACTGGTGTTAGTATTGAGCCATTTGGTAAAAGCCAAAGACAGTGAGTAAATGCCCTCCATCTGCTGAACTGTTGCCCTCCAAGTTGAGCAGCTGGAAAGAGCCAGCAGACTCATGGGAGAAAGACAAAGCTTTCTACTCCCATACAGACAAAATCTCCTGGCATCCCTCACTGACCCACAGCACTACGAAGGACAACACTGGAGACACAGCGCAAGAATTGTACCCGATCTGACCCCACCACAACAGGGTGAAACAGTAAGGCGTGCAACAGAGCGGCAAGGGGAGCAAAGCAATGAGGCCCCTGAGGAATACCAAAACTAGACTTCGAGGCCAGGATGTGTCACTCCATCAGACTCAACTGGAAAGCATACATGAAGGTCAACAAACAGACCTGGTACCATTTATATGCTTTTCTTCTTCTTCATCTTCTTCTTCTTCTTCTTCTCTCTGTCATTAGTTTTGTTGTTTTGTTTTGCTCTGTCTTATTTTTGTGCTTATTATTGTTTCTGCATGTCTAGCTAGATAAGATAGGCAGGATAAACAATCCAGAGGAGAACAACAGAGCGATGGTTTCAGGAGGGGCATGGGAGAGGAGAAGGGGCAGAAAGGAAGTGGGTGTTAGGAAACCCAGGGACAAGGGAACAACAAGTGTGATCATACAACAAAATCAATGGCGAGGAGGATGTAGGAGGCCTGGTAGGGCTTGATCAAGGGCAGTGTAACCCAGAGTAATTACTGAACCCATATGAAGGTCGAACATGATAGTGGGACAAGAAGAAAGTAAAAGGAACTAGAGAAAAGAACTAGGAGGCAAAGGACATTTATAGAGTTCTAAACATAAGCATGCATACATATAAATATATTAATATATAAGGATAGGGAAATAGATTTATATACATATATTTATATGTTAAATATTAAGGAAGTAGATGGACATTGGGCCTCTACTCAAGTATTCTGTCAACGCAAGGACATTTTGTTCTCATAACCTGGCATTTCCTGATGCTCACCTTCCCGACAAGATTGCTGAAGACAAAATGGGTTCATAAGCAAATGTGGCGAAGAAAGCTGATGGTGCCTGACTATCTAGGGATATAGCATCTGGAGTCTTAAAGTCTTGATGATAAATAGGCAGCCATATAGCTAAGAAGCAGCAAAGCCAACATGGAAGAAGCACACCACCCTGTGTGATCATGAGGTGTTGATGGGATCAGTTATCAGGCATCAAAAACCCAAAACAAAAAAAATAATAATATCAATGCGAATGAGGGGGAGTGGAGCATGGAGACCTAAAGCCCATCTGCAGGCAATTAGACATCCCCTTATAGAAGGGTCACAAGGAAGAAATGAGTCGATCGGTGCAATAGAGGGCTGATGAAACATACAACTTTCCTCTAGTTCTTTAATGCTTCCCTGCTCACCACCACCACTATCATGACCCCAATTCTACCTTATAAATCCGACTTGACCAGAGCATGGACATGGATACAGATAAGAGCTGCAAACACATGGAATTCAAATTAGATAAGTCCCTCAGGACCAGTACTGAGAGTAGCAATACCAGGAGGGTAAGGGAAAGGTTGGGGGGAGAAAGGAGGCGTCAAACACAATTATAACCCAGGAAGACAGCAGAAAAGTGGGTGAAGGGAGATGGAATCAGTCAGTGTAAGACATGAAAAAATAACAATGACAAATTATCAAGAGTTCCTGAGCGAGGGAGAAATGAGGTGCTATTACCAGGGCTCAAATAGAAAAAAAATATTTTGAAGATGATGATGGCAACAAATGTACAGATGTGCTTGACATGATGGATGTACAGATTATGATAAGAGCTGCACAAGTCCCCCAATAAAGTGTTTTAAAAATCAATAAAAAGGAGCTAAAATCTCCAAAAACAACAGTGGCAGTTCTACTTTATCGTATAGGCTCGCTCTGAGTTGGAATCGACAGGAGGGCATTGAGTTTGGTTTCATGGTTAATCTGTTTCTATTGCAGCCTTGAGCTCCACCATAACTGAAATGGCATAAAACTAAGTGTTGTTTTTGGAGTGATATCTATTTAATTTTTCACAAAGCTGAGTCAGCTTTTTCCAACTGTATTGTAAATTCTTTGGCCATAGAGAATCTTTTATCTGTGCCTGACAGGCACATTACATGCATCCAAATAAATGTTCATCTAAAGAATGAAGTGTTCAACTTACTTTAAAATTCACAAGTCCTTTTCAGACAGCTCTGGGGGAGGCCAAGTGCTGTGACCAGCCTTTTGTATATGAGGTCATTGACCCCAGGGCTTCTCTTTTCATCACTAAAGAACACCAGGAAGAGAGATGGAGCATTGCTCAAAGTCACACATGATCTCAAAGACACCTTGACCTCCAAATTCCATTCATGCTAGGAATTCTTCATTGTTCGAATGCATTCAGAACTAGGATAATGGTAATGGGATTATAAACTTTCAAGGCATTTTAATCCCTCCACCAGCAACTAAACAAGAGGTTACTTTGGTGAATAATATTTGCATACACGTATTTCTGACCTATTCCAGAAGAGGACACAGAACAAGCGACAGCATTGCTGATGACTGGATGTGGGTTGAAAGCCAAGAATAGCAGGGAGCTTTGTTTATCCTACTACATCTCCTAGACAAAGATATTCAATTGTATGGATCTGAACAAATTATGGATAACATTAGGAAGAGTGGAATTTCAGAACACTTCATGTAGATGGTCAAAAGGCAGACATTTAAATACAAGTGGTTGGTGTGTGGTTTAGAATTGGGGAAAATATACCAGAAGATTGTATCATTTCACCTTATTAAGTCAGTATATTGACAACCCGAAAACTGAGTGACATGAAGAAGTCTATGGTATCAGGACCACAGAAAAACTCGGTAAAAGCCTGCACTGAGCTGGCACAACGTTGCTTACTGAAAATGGAGACTCCCGGATGCTCCTAATGATGAAGGTAAAGAATGACACCCTTCAGTAGATGACACCTGACTGTTAAGAAAACAAGAAGCCTCACACCCGGAATAACAACAAAATCATGATAAGTGAAGACAAAATTGAAGTTGCAGATGATTTCATATAGAAGCAAGTGGACTAAAGACAGTATCCTTAAAAGATATATATTTTTAATTCTGACTGGTGATAGCCTGCTAACTGGCCTAATAAGCCTCCATAATCACAAATGGTGTGTGTGTGTGTGTGTGTGTGTGTGTGTGTGTGTGTGTTTGGTGTGGTAATTGCAACAGATGACCAAAGGCAGCAACAACTAGAATGCCGCGGGAGGACCTGTTGGTGTCAGATTAGGGTAAAAGAAGGATGGTAAGTGGAAGCATGTGCCACTTGTGACTATCAGTCCTCCTTATGTTGATGTGAAGTTGGAGTCTCCTTCTTCTTTGAAAGCCAGAGGATGTCAGACAGGGTCTCCTCCCCTTTCCTCAGGGCCGTGGGCAGGGAGAGAAATATTGATAGGGGAATTGCCACCCATCCAATGGATGTTTGAATGGATGGGAGTAGAAGGACTGTGCAGCACAGCATGATCTCTCATCAGAGACTTGGACTTGAAGAATGAGCCTTCTTGGAGAGAGAACAAAATATAGGGACTATTTTAAAACCTTGCTTGTTCACAGAGTACGGTAAGTGCTCTTTATGCTATTGTAGGGTTTCTTTTTAATTCCTCAGAAAAGGGTAGAGCTGGCTGCAAACATCTGAATGCTTCTACCTAATCTCCACCCGAGAGCCAGACCACAGAAGATATAGGTGCTTTAAAGTATAGGAAAGAGTATGTAGTATCTAAATCCTGAAGGAAAAACATGGTGCTTTTTTAAACCAGGAAGAACCCCAAATATAGCTCTGAGTCCACCAGGCTGGCTATCTGTTTCTAGCTGGGCTCATACAGAGATATGCACGCTTCTCCCCATAAAACAATTGAGTCATTGAATTTGGAATCACTAGTAATACCATGCCCCAAGGAAATATTTCTTGACTTTGCTGCAAATCAGAAGTTTCTCATGCCCTTTGAGAAATCCAAGTATTCCATAAAAAGTCTTGCAAGTGTTTGATAAGAATCCAGATCTTCTCAGGCTGCTGAAGACCACAGGATTTTGGGATACTTTCCAGTCAATATCAAGTTTTTCTTTTAAAAATTCCTGGAGCAATGTTATGTACAACTAGAATATACATGTGACAAATTTTTCTTAAAATGATGTTTTCTAAAAGAAGTTTGGTCATGTAGTAGTTCAAGTTTGACATTTACTATGTGCCCTAAAAGCCCTTTAAAGACATTACCAGGTGTGTGTGTGTGTGTGTGTGTGTGTGTGTATGAAAACTAAAGGTAGAGACAATCTTTTATTTTGACTCTTTCACCAAATACCTCTTCTTCACAGTCGGCATAGCCAAGGCCATGCTACAGTAATAAATTACCTTGTAAACATCAGTGACTTCCCATAATGAAAAATATCTGCTCTTACTCTCCAGAGTTGCTTCCTTCCAAGAAATGACTCATTTTCTTATCCTGACTCTGTTTCTGTCTTGGCTCATTTTGATATTGTGCTGAGAACTCTTGGGTAAAGTCCCTTCATGTATCTAGAGTGAGTTTATCATCATTTCATTCTTAATTACAATTGTGACTGTCTTAGGCTGGGATTTCTAGGGAAGCAAAACCAGTGTAGCTTATATGTGCAGAGAGAGAGAGAGAGAGAGAGAGAGAGAGATCTGCCTTGTTCTGTGGGTCCTGCCTCACTGCCTCATGGTCTTGAGGGTGCACTTCCTTTGGTCTGTCTCAATCTTCTTCCTCTGCTGCCTCCACCATTTCAGGCAGAAATCGCATATGTGCTCTGCTACTTGGTGGCTCTTCTGTCTTGGCAGTCTCAGAATTCTCTTGGTTCTTATTGTGATCTCTCTTATAATCTTATAATCAGAGGAAGAGTGAAACGACCAATCCTTGAGGTAGAGTCCTCCACACCTTATTTGCATGGTCCTACCCAATTATTTGGTGACAGTTACAGCGAAATGGCTAGAAGTGCCATTAGCAATTATTTTTGCTTCACCGTGGATCTTATACTTGCATTTACATCTACCTGCAAGGACACCTACTTGGATACTTCATCAATAAGTCACATGTCACAAACCAAGAGTAGCAAAGAGCATGGGCTTTGGAAGCAGACAGGCTTGCATCTGGCACGTAGTAGCTGTGTGACCTTGAGAAAGTTATATAAGCCTCTGTTTCTCACCTGTGGGATGGGGATAATGATAATATCAGCAATGTTTTGTCAGGCTGATGAATAGGCATATGGGTGTTTATTATATTATACTCTATGATTTTATATATGTCTGAGATGGTTCAAAATTAAAAGTAGAGTTGATAGTGAAAATTGAAAATAACTATATTTTCTTCCTAGGGTTATTGTGACAACTCAGTGAGCTCA